>JBAJNP010002505.1:0-12756 GCA_036877545.1 Yasuhikotakia modesta
AGCATAAGAAATTAACCCACTGACTATAAGAACAGTTAATACCTAAACTTAATTTTTAATATTGTTAAAGGAGGATTGAAGAGCCTAAAAAGACTAATAGACAGATGAAATAATATGAGCCTGAGATGACACAGGCTGGCAATAGTTATGCTTAATGCTACAGGAGCTGAAATCAGGCTAGCATAGCTAAATTCGTCTGCGATTCATATTGTACAGAGTGAGCTTCATGCCACACTCTCACACACTCCCACTCTCAGATACATAGATGCATTTTGAGGTTGTTATTACCAAGTTTCAGAGTATGACCTGAGATGTTTCAATTGTGACTCTTACAGTGTTCCACTGATAAGTAAAATCCTGTTTCATGCAGGGGAGACTGTGAAAGACATCATTATCCTGACCTGACAGTGAGGTGAGGGACGTGGAGACACATAGGTTATCAGTGTCTGGACAGAGTTTAATTTGTGGGTTTCTAGAACTGCTAGCAGCAAAGCCTGAGTGAGCAATACAGTCAGGAGACATCTGGCTATCATGTTCATCATTTCACCACCACTGACAATGACACATAGTTTATTTATTATTAATGGAGAAACCTATGTTCAACAAATTGCGGGAACTATGCAAGTGTGCTAGAGAATATATCTGGAAGTATGTGTTCCGGGAACAAATAAACTACCTGTTGACACTTCCTTGCTGTTCGATACAAATTGCTTTGATTGGATTGGTGAAGCAGGGTGGGCCAAGATGCCACAACTGCAGTGGCCTGAGCCCATGAGGAAGAGCATTTTGTCCTTCATCGGAGAGCTGTCTTCCACATGCCAACATGTCAGTCAACCATAATTGCTATCCTGCAGGAACAATATCAGGACTTGAAGCTCTGACCGCATGGATTCCTTGCAACACCTAATCTGTTAATGAGAGCTGCTCTGCTATTTTCAGCCCCGCTCACATGGCTAACGCTGACAGCAGAGGACAAGAAGACCAAGAATGGCAATAAAATGTTGCATCTAGCCATGTAAATGCTTAGTTAAACTGCTCTTACCATGGCTTTGTGCAGAAGTTCTGATAAAACACACACATACAGGAAGTTGCATGTACTGACTAATGCAAATAATCCATTTTGTCTCTGAAGGGCTTTAATTGTGTCTCTCTTTCTGCTTGTCTATTCATCCTTGAATATTCTTAATGTTATAAAGAAAAGTGTTTTTTATATTTTTTGAGATAAATACAAGACTTTTCTTAAATTTAAACATTTATTAGAATAGATAAAAGGCCAGCATACCTGTTAAATCCACAAATCTTATTAAGCAAATTATTTTATTAACTTATTTAAGAGACATAAGGGAGACAAAAAAGAGACAAAAGCTCAAGAGCTTTTGAGAAACAAGTACAAGGCACAGAAAAGGAGCTACACAAACAATCCTTAATGGAACAGATACAAGAGGCTTTTTAATTATCTAACTCAATCAGCGAGAGACCAGTGAATCAATGAATCCCTATTACACTGGCCGGTGGAGCATCAAGACAGGGCCAGTTTACATCAGTTCAAATGACCAACCGGGCTACAGTTAAGTGACAGATTACTGTTTGTGGCTAATCTGAAGCAGTCACAGTGTTTGAACAGAACACATCTTTAAATCAGTCAGTAAGGCAAGCTGTGGGCTGCTGATGCGTTCACCAGGCCCAAACAACTGTTTGGAAATATTTATGGCTGGACATGATGTCATGTGATTTGGAGAATACATTTATGTGTGCATTTATTCATTTGGCAGACGCTTTATCCAAAAAGAATTGGCCTAATGCAATTCTCTACCAGTTGAGCTACAGGAACACAGAATGTTACAGTATACAGTAGGTGAAACAAACACAGTTTGTCTGTGTTTTGTGGTTCAGGGAGGCATTCGAATTACATCCATGCCCCCACTTTTCATATAAGGTCTTTATTTTAACCATGACTACTGTACAAGAAACAATGTGTTACATTTTCAATGTGGCATGTAATGTGACAGCGTTACAATTGGTGAACAGTAATGCTGTTAAACACAAAACATAATCCAAGCATGAAGGCAATATTTTAATACATTATAATTCCTTAAACTAATACAACTGTTATAATCTAATATAAACTGAAATAAACTGTTAAAATTACCACAATTACAATTGATGTGAATGTAACCACCACATAATGCCTTAATGCATTTTCTAATGTGTCTTAAAAAATCCTCATTAACAATCTGTGACAGAGGGAAAAGGGAAACAGAAACTGACCACCATCTGTGTCACATCTATCTCATTAGAGAGGCTGATGACCATTGATCTTATTCAACACACCCTGATCTGCAGAAACAGAGGGGAACAATCTTATTTCCTCTTGCTGGTCAGGGTCACAGTGAGATCATTTAGGATCCAGAGTGACATTTAGCAAAATAACATTAGTTTTAAATTATCCAGAAGCACTAAACATGAAACAATTATGTTGGCTAAAACAGAATAGTTTAAGGTTTATGTAATGTTTAAAGCATAAGTTCAACCAAAAATGTACTTCAAAAATAATAGGAAGTTTAGCAGAATGTTGATGCGGCTGTTTTTTATTAAATAAGAATTTGTGGTGAAGGAGTGGTCAAGTATGAGTATATTCGTATGCTTGGTGGACTCTAATCCAAGTCATCTTAACCCATATGATATCTTTGTTTTAGAAAATTACAAAAACACAAATCTTACTCAAAGATAAAAATGAAACTTACATACTTACAAACTAATTAATCTTACAATTGAGTAACAGATCATAATGTAGCAAATCAAAATTGTCAGAGCATCAATAACATCAAATCTCATTGGTTCTTGCATGTCTTGTGACTAAATGTCATGTGATGTCACATGCTGTCATATTTTATCAAAGCCATGAATGTGTTTTGTTTTGATTTGAGTTTTCACTGAATATGTTTAATTAAATCTACTGTTTCACTACAGAAAACATTTATTAATCCTCTTCAGTAGTGTAGATTACTTTTATGATCCATGTATGTGTTTTTTTGCATTATGAACATTTTGGCTTCCCTTCCATTGCATTAAATGGATCTGCAGATCTTTCTAAATATCTCTATTCATGTTCATCTAAAAGAAATGTAATGCATCTGGGATGGCATGAGGGTAAGTAAATGATGAAAGAATTTCTGTTTTTGGGTTGTTGAAGATTGTTGAATCGTCTATCTGAATGTAATTCCTAGAAGGCATGGTTTTTCAAACTAGGCTTTCTAAAAATTTAAGCTGATGATGAGGGATTTCTCAAATGAATTTCTTCCTCTAAATACCCTCTCATTTCCTGATAATATTATATAGCCACACATTGTTTCTGTGGAATTAAAATTACCCATGGAAATAGGTCATCATTAGTGTGCTTGTGCAATTAGCAAAAAGGCGTGAAATGGTGAAGAACAGCTGTGCCGTGGCTTAGTGTGGGATGCGGTTGGCACACAATAAAGGATGTGCGATAAATAACCTCATTTCATAACACCACATGTCAGCTGGGTTCATTTGCAATCTTCCATCCAATATGACAGATACAGACTAGATATGCCTCTTATTCATCAGACTGCATTATACCGAACAACTGCCTGATTATCCTGTAGGTTGTGCCCGAGACGTTGTAGGATGGTACTGCTCTGAAAGTAAATTTAGCTTTAAAATGGTGCTAATTGTCATGTGAATATAGCCTGGAAACACTTGTGATTGCATCAGTCATTGCATCACCCTTATCCCCAACTACCTTACAGCTTTTTGTGCTTTGCAGTTTAAATGGGCAGAATTATTGCTATAGCTGTAATTCCTCAAAAGTTCACGCAAGCCTAGTGCAGGGGATTTTAAACTAATTGACTGTACACCTTTTGTTCCTCTGTGGTGACACAGTGGACTAAGTTCTAGCTATTTTGTCTACCTTTTATGCTGGACAAAATAATATACATTTTAAAGAGGTGTATTAGGCCAATGGTTCATAAAAAGTCCATTAATTAGATGCATTTGGGCCACGCTATGTGCGGACAGTGTGAAAGAGCTGTGTGTTTGCCTCTCACCCTCTCTATAGAGGCCCGTTGTTTAATTGTTGGCAATTTCCCCTCTGGATCATATTTTCAACCAGAGAGACTTGAGTTTCACCGTGTCGATCATGTGTGGAGAATATTTCTATCACAGCTAACTGTGAGTCTCAACATGTCGATCATGTTTGGAGAGAAAGCAATTCGATATATTTGTGCAGAAAGCGAACATCCACAGGGTGCAGTTCTAAAATTCCTCTTCCACGTTCAGTCCCCAATTAGTAAACATAGCATACAATAATAGCATACAATGTTAGGGGATTAATAACTGCTGTGTAGGTGCTAATAGTGTAGCGAGATACCCAAACAGACGATTATGCTGGCACCTTTCATGTCTCATTTCCTCTCTCTGGAGTCTTGGAAAGACAAGAAGACACTGACAAATATAAAATGAGAAATATATATGATTCAAATGTGGCTGGTGTTTGTTAATATGATAAGGCTGGCCAGTATTATATTTTCCACATTTGAAATAAGGCTTGTCTAGCCGATGGAAAGCTTAGGAAAAGGAGTTGTTTGTCATTCGTTTTCTGCCACATAATTATTTTGGGCCGCGTCGATTGAATATCTGATTCGGCTAATGAATTCGAAGGATTAATTTCACTCCAACAAGGCATCAATTGTTTCCAGTAAAGGCATGCTGAGTACAAGGATGCCGCACAGTGTTTTTTGCCCAGTAAACTGATCATACGCTGTTGTGTACTAATGGTGTTTGCGGAGGGCTGCATTGATCTGCAGTCTCTCTACTTTGCATTGTCGAGATGATATCCGAGATGCCACTGAGTAATAGCAAAGCACAGACTCTCTGTTCTCTCAGCCACAGCGATATGTTGTGGCCATGTACTAATAATTCTGGATTTGCAAAGTGAGTTTTATGGGACGCGGTTCCACTGTGGGCAGCTGGTCTGAAACCTCAGTGGTTGACGGCTGTGTTGTTTGTGTCATTTTCAATCTATATGTTAGATGAGTATTTTCATTGGTGGTGGCTCTGCAGGTAGTAGGAAAGAGAGTTTGTGGCATTCACTGTGGAGAAAGAAGATTATAGGCTGAATGAATTTTCAGTATGTATTGAGGTTGTAACACTATGATCTTTAAAGTAAATACTTTTATATAATTAGGGTCACAATAAAGTTATCCATGTTGTATGCTACTACAAAATGAGTTGTCAAACCATTCCAGTCACATTTTATAAAGTCTTTTATAGGTATTTTATAAACCTTTTGAGCTGTTGTACTGTGTTTAAAGTATGGATCCCTATTCACACCAATGTTGTGTTCCATGGCCATAAAAGTGCGTAAATGTTTTAAAAAGGCTTATTTTTTGGTAGACTGTTCCCTTGACCCTGAATTAGCACCTTCAGGCAAACAGCCCCCTTTGGAATCACTCTGCGCTGGTTAAATCCCACTCATAGAAATTGAGGACAGCAGAAAAAACATTACTGTGAGCCTTCAGACCTATGTTAAATCTTCTGGGGAGATGGGATCTGTGTAGTGTGCTGAATAAAACCAGTGAAAAATCTGCAGATTTGTCCTGGTTAAAAATAGAAAACAAAATGAAAATTCCTGTTCCACAGATCTGTCTTCAGTCAACTTTGACTACAGTTTACATGTAGCAGCAATTTGTGGCTTTAGTTGGAGCAAAAGGGCAAGTAACATTATTTAAAACTTAATACAGGATTGTCATTACTGTCTATTTGATGGATTCCACAGTCATTTCTGGTGTTCCTGAGTATATCACTAAAGATAATGTTCTCACATAGATCCAAATAGGTGTGGAACCAGAAACAAGCAAATTTAGGACAGGACATTTTGGACATTTCATACTTGTTAATTAATTAAATTAAATGTGCATTATACTGTACTATATAATACTATACTATAGCTTCATTTTTCTCTACTAGCATAAATATACATTTCTGCTGTTTTTTTACATGACCACAAAATTTCAAATACAATAACATTCAATTTTAAAAAAGTGTTTAAACAGTTTACTAAGTTTAATGACCATGAAGTGCTGTAAAGACATACGCCAGACCATAATTAAACCCTAATGCTTCATTTCCGCACTCTGTCTTCAAAAACAAAATGGCTGCCAGAACAATTATCAAATTTGTTACATAACCTATTTGTAAAAAAAACTGGTACAATGGATCTTATTCCTGTGCCACACACCTAATTCTAAGTTTGTTTATTTTTGTTAGCTGATTTTTGCAATGTGAAGTTCGTGAAATCCAAACAAGTGCCAAATTTTCCTGAAATGAATACCCAGTTAACAGTAATGTTTAGTGTTGAATGTTTGAACATGTTTGAATAGCATTCCTAGAACTTTTAAAATGTAGAATGGATCAGCCTAACATTTTTTCACTTTTTGTATGCCATGAAAATGTAGCACTGGCTTCACAAGCACAAGAGTTTCAGACAACTGTATTGTACATTAAAGAAAATATTGCTGTTGCTGTAAAGTCAAAAAATCTTTTATGACTAAAAAATGAATAAGAGGCACAAAATGACACATTTTTGGATATCTATCACTGCTTTTGTGTGTGTGTGTGTGTGTGTGTGTGTGTGTGTGTGTGTGTGTGTGTGTGTATATATATATATATATATATATATATATATATGTGTGTGTGTGTGTGTATATAGTTGTGGTATATATATATATATATATACAGACACAACAACTATATATACTATATACACTACATACACCCATTTTCATGTGCACAATAGACATGAGTGCTGCATATACTCCAGGGTTATTTCCAAAGACAGGACATCACGTTGGATTATAAGAATGGATGGAATTGTGTGCCAATTAGAAAAAACAGTGGTGTACAGTTATACATAGTTATATATATATTATGCACCTCGACTTGTTGTCCCCTGTGAGTTGCGTTGGTTGGCTGCAATGCATGAGCCACTGTTAGCATGGCAAGCGTTATATGAAAACAAATAGCATTCAGGTTACAGGCCAATCGATCTCCAGTCATTAGCCATGTGCGTGTGGCGCCACTAGATGACCAGCAGAGCTTAGGGGTAACCTAACCTGCCCCTAATGAGACAGCACCCCAGCAAGCCACAGATAATTGATTCTGGTCAAAAAGGCTTTGTGTCACAGGAAGCAGGACAAAATCTGGAGGTCTAGATGGACCCAAAGATTTAGAGCAAACTGATAACAGCTCAGGACAGGACATTATCTATTATTCATCCCTTAGTGCTGACATTCCTGGAATACATGACGCAAAAAGTCTTTTTAAATCTAAAAATACTGGGCAGAAAACAGCGGTTTTATGCATCATGAAGCTAGACAAAAGAACTGTTCCTTTTTTGTTTTTATAACAAAGATATCAACTGAAATATTTTCAGTGTGACATATTTTTAAAGAAAATGCGACCGTTTCACACTGAAGAGAGTAAGACTTCTTCCCAATACCCCATTCACTTTAGCACTCTACCCATAATTCCTAGCTCAGCCTCATGTATGTAGAGTACATGGATACACTGTCTACTAATAAACCCTGAATGGCAATGAGGAGGCACTCTGAACTAACTGTCAGGCCAAATTGGAAATCATAAAGTATTCTATAAATACAAGTTGGGTCTTGTCTTCGCCTGGCCTAATGTATTCAATTTTCTACATGGACAGAGAACCCAGAGTTGGTGTTTCCTCCTCCACATTAGGGCAGTTCATTTAGAGTAGTAGTATAGTGAGGACTGGTACATTACCATGGGGCAGAAGCTGGGTCTCTAATAGGGTAGAGAACTGGAGGGCAGTTCCTGCTTGTGGAATACTGATGATTAAGTCTGTCCTGGATCCTAAGAGAGGAGTAAGTGCTGAACAGCCAGCTGGAGTTGGAATTCGCTTGTGCAAGCAGGCAATACAGAAGACTCAATGAGATAATGATGTTCCTGTCTTCCACTATAACGCTAATCATGTCTCACCTTCAGGTGAGGCCTTTATAAGGTCACAACTATAATTCTTTGCTATAAATTGAATATCCTCTATTGTTTTAATGAAAAGTGTTAACACAAAGAAAGAAAGAAAGAAAGAAAGAAAGAAAGAAAGAAAGAAAGAAAGAAAGAAAGAAAGAAAGAAAGAAAGAAAGAAAAAGAAAGAAATTTTAACTGGCCTTGGTAACATTCCCTACAATAACATTTTCCAGTACAACTAAAATTGTCTGCTGTGCCTCTTAACCAAACATTAGGATTTGTGTTATAAGGATATTGCACTTGTGGGAATGAATGTCTGTTTGTAATGATTGTGAAAGCCGGTTGGAAAAGAAGAATGGCTACAGTGCACACTTCCGTCTGAAATTACAACCGGTGAAACACCTTCCTGCAGTTCAATTAATGATGTCGACAAACACTAGCCAAATGTATGCAACCAGGCTTTAAAGAACATCTGTGATGGTACAGGGCTCTGGTGGGAATTCCTCATAAAGAGGCCACACAACTAAATTTATATTTCTTCCTCCTATTACCAGACCTTTAAATAATACAGTAAAATAAATAGCTCCCATTAAACTGATCACATTGTGCTAACTCAAATTGTGTTTATTATGCTAATGGTACATGAAATTAAGAAAAAGTCCTTGATGTCAGGAGACTTAATTAATGGACTTTCGGAGAAAGCACAGAGATATAATTCATTTCGGGGTAAGCAAGTCTCATTTACAGTCGCATACTGATTGCATGAGTTATTCTTGCCGATGTGTGATTTACTCACAGTGAATTCCCTTCATTAGAAATGAACACCTCGTTATATAAAGCAGCTAATTAAACATAATATTGCCCAGCAATGACTCATTAATACAAGGCTCCTGTTTCTACATAACTGCTTTTAGATGGAAAAAGAGAGAGCGATGCATTCTCGACTCCCTATTCTTGAAGGGACTGGTAATTAAATTCATAACATTTCCTCTGTGAAGATACAGTAATAATAACAATAAAAAGTGAAAAAAAAAACAACAATGAGAGTGGAATTGAACTATCCAGGCCACCCAATTGAATCTCAATCACACAGGTTCTAATTTTCTCCTGTAACTAACATACAAATACACACTCTGTCGGTAAGCCTCAATAATTCAGTGCTAATTAAAAACGCTCCAGAAACCACAAATGCTGAAAGAGGAAGGCAGTCATCAGACTTAAAAGCTCTCTCAGATTCTACAGTAGCTGTGTGTTTGTGCAGATGAGTGTGTCAGAATGACAAGAGTGGAGGAGAAAGACAAGAAACCAGAGAACGTGAAACTCATTTTACTCACAGTTTGACCTCCTACCTTCTTCCATGAATGGACTATATCCTCTACAATAGTAATGTATTACTTAACATCACATCTGTTGTTTTGGTTTCATTTTGTTTAATCACACATTTGTATTACTTTTCGTCATACCTAGAATTGATAAAGATATTTTAGATTTTTAGTTTTATTTTATTTGCTGTTTTGGGGGAGAATATACCAAATTCTGTACAGTGTATTTACATATGGTAAAATGTGTTAAACGAAGCTAAGAGTACTACAGTTTAGTTGGGAACTTATTTAGTAAAATAAAATCATTTATTGAACAGCTACACAAAAGAGCAGTGAAAATATATAATTTTGTAAATGGGGATTTTTCAATTCTGCCAAAATCAGCAGAGCTTTCTATAATTCCTGCTTGGTTATCATTTTAAATGCATTTCACCATTTTGCCAGACAGCTGTATAGCAGTGAAGTGCTTTTGTGGTAACTAAAGATTAAGTTCTTTGTTAGTTCAAAGTTGCATTTACTTTAAGTCAGAACTAATGTTTGCAACAGCCTAGAGTTGAAATGTCTCTGGTTAATAGCGTCCAAACCAGATTTTTGTCTCACACATTTTCTTCTCTCACCAATTCTTGCAGATACCAACCCATGTTAATCATATTGAGCGGATCGAGCAAGACCCCCCCCCCCCTCCTTGCAACGAATTAGACGGGACCACATATATACACATAGGGTATACTTTACCCATGATTCATAGCTTTTATTATTGTTGCCAAAACGATAATTAAACAAATACAGCTCAGTATAGCTGGTTCATATCAGCTCACAATATAAATGTCACATAATTTTAAGTGAATGTTCCAATAAATAATCACTTTTCAGGCTCTATTTCATGAGAAAACAAACGTTGTATGTTTTGTGAAGAAAAGGGCATATCCTCAGTCAGTCAGACATTGAGAGAAAACGCCTCTTGATGGAAGTTGAGCTCTGTCTGCTTCTGTGTAACATTAAACCTTCCTGAAGGTCTGAAGATCTGACAGTGGCTTGACGTTGAGCTGTGTTAATTACTGTAATGGCACACATTCTCATTAAGATATTGTTTACGTGTCTTTAGGCAGTGTAAAGTCCAAGCAGCACTTTTGCTCACTCGATTGCCACTGTGTCGTGTTGCTCATTGCAATGGCCTTGTTAGTGTAGACAGCTGTTCCTCCCAGCCACATACAAGGGCATAGCAAAGAGGACAGGCTCCACCGGTCGGGAGAGGTAATGCAGGAAAGGGGAGGACATGCAAGTGTTTTGTCCCCGCTGCATCGGAAATAACAGCATGCCGCAAGGCAAGCTAACGCTAATGAGTAATCAGAAAAAGAGGAATAGTGCCCTAGGAGATCATTTTCACTGCCCCTACCCTTTGCTTAGGAACTCCAATACTGTGTCCCATGGACTCATTCCTAAAGCAAACATGCAAAGTACCAGAACTGATGCCAGAAGTATCAGCAGTGGAATTTGTATCTCACCCACACCCACATTTGTATCATGTACCCACATCCACACAGAGCCTGCCATAACATGTTCTTAATTAGCTCATCGGAGAAGCATGCTATGTGTAATTATTAACCTTTGTGATTAGCTTAGCGCAGAACAGGCTATATAGCTTTTCAACTGCATGGCAGACATCCCCAGAAAGACAGTGAAGGCGAAGATATTCCTAGGGAGTTCTGTGTTGACTCTCCAAAATCCTACTAAATCTGTGAAGAACTCTCTTTCACATATTTCTATCTACTGCTTACTGAATGCCAGTCAGCATGGACTAACCTTCATTTTTGGAAGCTAAAAATTTCCCTAAAAAATAATGTTTTTGTTCTCTCTCAGACATGCTAAGAACAGTAATGAGACAAAAAAACACTCCTCCCACAACCTTTAGATTTCACACACTTTCAAACTGTGAAATGTTCCATTAGGAGTTTGTTAAAAAAGTATTGTCACTAACAAGTGATAATATTTAAATCACCAGTTTATCTGTGTCCATAAAAATATGGCAGAGGTTTTTACAATAAAGGGAAATAATAATGTTTAGTTAGAATACATTCTATTTTATCTGAGTGCGCTAGCTACAAAAGCTTTAATTTCATTATCACCTCACGGATCAAGCTGGAATTGGTATTCTTTGTTGGGTACCCCTTTGTTGCTGCCAAAGAAAGCCTTTGAAAAACAAATTCTGGCGAATAAAAGAAAAAAGATTAATTTGTCATTAAGTCAGAGCCTAATTGCAGTCAATTCTGAGCAAACTTAAATTCAATTTATTCTCATTAAAATGAATATGCAGCGCATTTTTCCCCATCATTGCTTTGAGTTTGCAGATGAGAACAGGGGAATAACTTCATCCTTATTAAATAGAGGGGAGTTTATTTGGTCGTATTGTAGCTGAGCCACTTTGATTTTGGCAAAGATGGAAGAAAAGAGCAGCTGGAGGGGAAATCAAGTTAAACCGAGTTTCAGAAAATTGACGGAAACGTGAGCGTAATAATTTTTAATAATTAAATTCGCACAAACAATGTCGGACGAACAAACGGACCCGGAAAAAATGCGCAAATGTCATTTGCATAATTGACACTGGTCCCCCCTCACCAAACCATCATCCCCATGCAGCAGACCCCCTCCCCCATAAATGAATAATGAAGATAATAAAAGATGTTGCTAAAATTGGGCACAATAACAGCAAAATTTCATCAAGGCCCCCGTGCTCTGATTAATCTGCTCTTGCAAATCAGCACAGTGAGGAGAGAGAGGGCGGGAAGCGCGTGATTAACAACGCCGGGGACCGTTGCGCTGGGCACGCTGCCCTGCGCGTGAGCCGCCCCTCAGCGCGCAGCTGCTGCGCTCGCGCTGTCTGGCGGTGCTGCCGCCCGGAGGAACGCAACCAACTTTCCGCTGCCATAATTTGTAATGTCGTTAACCCCTCGCGTACCGGCCCGTGGTTTAAAGCCTCATTAGGCCCTTCCCTTTCGCATTCCCCCCAAGCGCACCTCCCGCTTAAATTAGCCACGGTGTAGCCTACCTTGGAAACAAATGAGCAAGCCTGAGGCTTTTCTGCCTGTTTTTATTGAGGGTTACTGGTAGATGTTGTCCCAGCACAAGATGGTTAGTAACTGACTCTTTTAAATGTTTCAGTGTGTGGTCAAGTTACTTGAAATTATAGTTTGTATGTGTATAATGTTTTGTTGTGACCATGCCCTCCTTAGTTCACAGTATGTTCATGTAATAGAATGTAATTTAAACCATACAGAAAGTTAAACACTGTTTGAGTGTGATAGAACAAAGGTGTATCACTGCAATTTTATTTGAAGAGTAAACTGCATGAAGCCATATAGGCTATACAGACCTCCTGTATGAATGGCAAGTCGACAAGTGTTTCTACCCCTACAAT
>JBAJNP010002505.1:12766-47536 GCA_036877545.1 Yasuhikotakia modesta
CCCACACACACACACATTGGCTAAGAATTTGACACTGCTGGCACCATTTAGATATTAACTGTGTTCATTTACTAATGTTTACCAGATCTGAAAACAAGCACAGTCCATTTATATTTATATTATAGACTTAAAATCACACACACATTTATTCTGCATGGGTTTGTCTGGTAATTTAGCTTGATTAAATTAATAATTGTGGAATACATTTAAAAATAGTTTAATTATAGTGAAGCAGCATGCATATGTTCTGCTATCAACTGGTGAGTGTAAGGAGTCAGTGTACTGTCCTTATTTGGTCATTGTCCCCACTATTATAGCACAATGTGCACCGCTTCAGTATTTGCATACTTCTTTATTCTTGTTTTGTATATGTATTTTTATCACCTAGCTTTGCAAGTAACTAATTTCTGTTCTGACACTTCTTGTTCATCATCATTTTTGTGACATTTTTGTGATTGTTTAAATGATTGTTAATCGTCAGTTTGGTAATTGCAGAAGTAATAAGACTGAGTTATGCATTTGTTTTTAGATAGACGCAATGCCCCCCTCCTTTCTCCACCCTATAATCAAAAAGACAACAAATGAAAAAAACAACAGATGGGCGTTGAGAGCACTCTCAATGTGTGAGTTCTCAGTTGCCATTTGCCAAGTGCTTAAACACACATTCTTTGTGATTCACATAAAGCATTCAGAGAAATTATATTCAGATATGAAGGAATTTTTCTTTTTTCTCCCTCCCACTGATTGTCAGTCTGCTATTTGCCATGACAAAATGTTCAAATGTTAAATTAGTTACATCATTTCTGTAAGATATTACTAAAGATATCGGTGTGACTGTTATACCCTGAAAGACTTCAAAAATTTCCTTCAAACATATCCTTTAAAGAGAAATAAATGTACAGTTGAATAAAAGATATTTAGATGATATGTTATTGTCACTCAATTCTTTATTTTTTGGGAAATAAAATACCAATGAAACTATAGGAGATATAGGGAAAGAAAGTTACAAAAGCTTAACATTCAGCCTGCTGATTTGATTTAGGAAAAGATGAGCTATACAATTTAGTTCTGGAAATTCTGTAATATTTATAATACACATATTATGAAATAAAATATATGAGAAGACATTTCTAAGACATCCAACAACCTTCATGTCAATAACAGTAAAATCTAGAAGAACTCTTTCTGTGCTGTTATTTCTGCAGGAAAAGCTGACCTCCAATTTGTCCACTGTGGCATTAACACCTTTGACATCATTAGCACTATAATCCCTCCACTCATTAGTGTATTAATAATGTCTATGAACATCTGTGAGTGTTGGAGCTTTATCCGCACACAAAGCACATGTATGACACGTTCCCTTATTTAATGACGATGGCATTCCTCAAGCACCCAGCAAAGATCACTTATGACTTAATTGTCCCTCAAGCTAGCAGAACCATAGCCTTTCTTGCAAATTCCATACAATTAATGGGGTCTTGCATAGCCGGAGACTTAATTTGATTTTAACCTCCTCAGTTCAATTAACGAAATGTAGGTTGGGAAATAAATGGCAGACGCCGGGGCAAATTAATTATGTGGCCTTCAAGATGTTAGCCAGCAAGCGCCATACCGAGCTGCCATTGGAGGCGAGTCTGTGCGTGTGCCATATGGCTCATGTGAGAGCGGACATCATTTGGGGTGAAGCGGTGAACCCCTTGGATGTCTCACAGTTCTTTTGGGTTTCTCACTTTCTCCTGTGCTACATGAATTGCTTTCTATAAATTACCAAATATATCACATTTGTTTGGTAAGCTATGATTATTATTTTTACATTTAAAGCCGTGAAAGTTTAAAAAGTGTTCAAATATGGGTACCATTAAATTATTATTAAACCTCACGTCTTTTTAAAATTCCCTTTGCAATAAAAAGGTATAAATTAAGTGACTTGCTGTGCAACATCGTCCTCTAGTGGTTACATTAAGAAGTAGAACATTTGCAAAACCCATTTTCAATGTTTTCTCCCTGTGTAGTGTTCCTTTTAAATAAGTACTCATGAACTAAAATTATTCAATTTTTAAGTTGTTAGACCTGAGTCAAACTTAGTTAATTGTTGTAATGAAAGAAAACACAAAAGCTTTTAAATAGAGAGGGTTTTAATTCGATTATAAACGTTCGTCCTTATTTGCCAAATTACACAGACCAAAAACAACCCAAAAAAGGCTTTCAGAGCTTTGCTTAAACGTGGAAACACCAAAATGCATTCATTCTTTTGGCAGCTCAATTCACTGAAACAAGTAGACCTCAGTCTAAATATTTGATAGATTTTTTTGGTGCTCTGAGTTGGTTTAGTCAATGTGTGTAAACATGAGGTGAGTTCTGTGCGTCATGGCTCAGGTGGTGGATTTGTAAGTTAGAACTCATGAATGTCACAACATCCCTGTTCGTACACCGGCCCACACAGTGTTTGATAAACATAACTACTGCCATCTGCTTCAAGACTTCCATGGCGCATATAAAACTGGAACACGTTTATTAAAGGTGGACAGTTATCTATCTAGACACAATGTAACCATTTGTGGGATTCAATTAATTGGTTTACTGTTTAAATCAATAGCATCTCAATTTACAGGTAAAGAGAAACATGAACAAGGGTGTTGCTTTGCTTTTATGAACACCTGACACAAGTAATTATTTATTGCTGTAACCGACTCTTATTAATATGGAGATGAAATTAGGTGCTATTCCCTTTAACCATGTCATTGACAAACCATCATGTTTCCAGTTTATCCCTCACTGCACACACAGGGATTAAGGACTGAAAATGGCAAACATTTTAAATGAATATGAAAATGGAAAAGCGGCATGTAAACAAGTTGCTTTTCAAATGGTTATGTAAAGCTCTGAATTAATGGGCAACACCTATTGTGGTTGAAATTTAATTGAAATTATTTATTTATTGGACTTTTTTATTTTGTTTTCTCCCATTGACAAACGTATAAATCATAATCAAATAGGAATCATATTAATTTGCCATATTGTATAAAGAAATCACAGTAAAACAGGGTTCAAAAATGCTTTATAAAATGGTGTAGCTTAACCAGGAGTGAAAGTGACATATTCGTCAATGTATGGTAACCCATACTTGAAATGTGACCTCTGCATTTAACCCATGTATTGAGTAATGAACATACACACTGCAGTTTATGAACTCACACAGTGGAGAACTATCAGTTCCACACCCTGGGAGTAACTGCGCGAACGGGGTCTTGCTTAAGGGCAACTCAGTCGTTTTCATCCAGCCATGGAAATGAAACCTGCTATCTTTGGTTTACAAATCCAACTCTCTAATTATTAGGCCACGACTGCCCCAAAACTGCAAATGTACAGAACATATAAAACAAAAAACAACTGTATTGACTCTATTTACATTTGTGCTTGGTTGCCTTTTGAGGTAACAAAGGTATGTTAACACTATGAGGAACCCACTTCAGGTGCACCAAAGTCTGAACCTGTGTAGCTGGTCAAGGTCATCTGCAAAATGTCATCAACTTATTGAGAGAGCTGACAGCGTTAGTGTGAATCACTTCAACTGAGGACATTCTGCTCTTCCACTCATGTCCAGATACTTCTTGCCAGTCTTCTGTTTCAGGAGACTGGACAGACAGAGAGGATTTGACCTTTTCTGGATTTTCTGGCAGCGTGAAAACTTGTGCCCAGTTTATCCCAGTGCCTGTTGAGTACGGTAGGTACAGAATTCAGTTTGCATCTTATCTTTTTCCCTTCAATAGCATTTTGGTAAGAGATACTCTGTTGGTCTAAGACTCTCCTTCATAAATTTCATATTACATATTTTTACACAGTTAAAATTAAATGAAGTAAATGTTTTTATTTTTTTGTAAAAAAATCCATAGTTAGTTAGTATAGTATAGTTTCTATAAAAGTCCAGGAACAATTCATGCCTAGTGATTGGTGGACAGGTGTGATGGTCACTATTTAGGACTAGAAGGTGTGTTGCAAATTGAGGGATCAAATTTTTTTAGCCTGCCTAAAAAGCCCATGCCAAAATGCTGGAAAGGGGAATCAGCCCAATTGTTGAATTGTGGATTTCAATTGTTGAATTGTGGATTTCATCCCAGATGTGGAATGGTGGACCTTGGCAAGAATCCTTGAGGTACATGGGAGTTTGCTGGAAAATGCATTTGATTGTTTTCCCAGGGTAAAATGTGGGGGGCACTATGGCAGTAAACGGTACCAGACGTGTTTGTGCACACAGGCCACTCCTTGTACATTTGGTGAAAAAGCTGTGTCCACATTTTTGTTAGTATGTCAAGCATGTTTTCTGTGAATGTTGGATTCCACCAGGACATTTACAGACAAAATGTCAAGGTATAGCCAAGGGACAGAAGGTGGCATCACAGCTTTTTGCAGATAACATTGCCTTACATTTTTATTTATTCATTTTGCAGATGCTTTTATTTAAAGCAACTTACAGTGAACTCAAGGTATACATTTTTATCAATACTTGCATTCCCTGGGATCAAACCCACAACCTTTGCACTGTTAACGCAATGCTCTACCAGTTGAGCTACAGGAATGCTGTTATGGCCATACCCCGATGGCCAGATCAAGCTATAATCTCCAGCACCTGCTTGGATGGTTTGCAGCCAAGTACAAAGTGTCAGGGATCAAGGAGTGAGTTGCTGCCCCGAGTGAAAGAGTAAGTATCTTGGGGTATTGTTGAGAATGATGAAGAAGGAGAATGATAAGCAGGTTTGTGCAAAAGTAATGATGTTGTTTACTACATCATTATGGTAAAAATGGAGAAGAACCAAAGATGGTGAAAGATAATTTCAGTCCATCTACATTCCAACTCTTACCTTTGGCCATAAACTGTGGGTAATGACTGTAAGAACAAGATCACAAATACATCAGATGAGAGCTTTGGCATTCAGAAAGGCCTCTGAGTAGAGCTGCTGTTCCTCTGCATGGAAAAGAGCCAGCTGAGGTGGTCTGGGCATCTGGTTAGTGTGCCTCCCAGTAAGCATGTCTAAGATGGAAAGAGATGCGGGGGCAGACTAAGGATGCACTAGAGGGATAATCTCACAGTTGTCCTCAGAACACCTTGGAGTCCCCTAGGAAGAGTTGGTAATGCCAGGAAAAGGAGGGATTTGTGGACATCCCTGTTGCCTCTGCAACCCACTCCCAGAAAAATGGAGGATAATGATGATAAATTTGTAGTATTAGCAAAGGCTTGTTATGAAACTATTACTTTTTTTCTTTTTAGCTGTCGAAGGAGCTACTGGGCTCTTCTTGTGAAGTTTGGCAATGTACAGCATCTACTTTACTATTTCGTAGATACTGTGCTCAGGCCTGTTGCATTTATATAGCAAAGCCTGATAAGTCAATTTACAGAAGTAGATTATCCACTGTGCACACTATTGATAAACAGAAAGAAGGGAAATTGAGGAAGCATATAACCATAAAGTCTTAGCTAAAACAGATGCACATCTCACAGTGTGTAACATAAAATAGACTTAAAATACATCTAAATTGCTCTGATCATTAAGGCACTGTGCTGCAGCCTAATCTAAAAAGATTATACTTTTATAACCAGCAGAGGGACCCAACTAAGTATATTGATTGTAATATCATATTTTACCACTAGATAGCGTCAAATACATGGTAATGGTCAGCTGGAAGCAATTCAAACAATAAAAACCGGTTTCACTGCACAGTTTAGTTTAAGTCTGATCATGTCGTGTATGTAAATCGGTCAAGCAGTTACTCAACCATTTAGCCAATCAAAAATAGGTCTGCCCCTTATTGATTATTACTGAAGGCAATATTTAAAGACAGTAAAGTCATATTTAAAGATACTTACGTTATATTCAGATCAGATCGAGAGAAATGAAAGGCAAATGTGTTAAAACATGACAAGAGTTTTGTGATGCTTGTAAACTCCATTTTAAATTTCACACATATGTTTTATGTACTCTCCCACACGTTTTATGTGTTTCCATATTCTATATTTGTGTCTTTTAGTGTATAGGGCTTAAAGTCAGAGGGATTGACAAAGGTGTGACAGGAGATCTCAAAGTTTGCTTTAGACATGACTCACTGCAACAAAGGTGCAAAAATCAGTTGCTATTATTACCACTATGGCCCCAAAGACTGGTTTCACTGGTTTCCCCTGTGAATCTGTCTTTGCACAATATAATTTCCACCAAAATGGAATTGACATTTGTTTTTTTTAACCTTATAATAACTTAATTCATTTACATTTATTCACTTGGCAGACACTTATATCCAAAGCAGCTTACAGTTAATTCAAGCTACGCATTATTTTATCAGTACTTGTATTCCCTGGGATCAAACCCACAATGAGCTACAGGAACATCATTCAAATACATAATGCAGAATTCCTTATACAGCAGAACAGTTGATTTCCTCATTCATTGGTCTAAAAGCACTGCATCAGATTTTCCATAAGAGGCAGTTGTTCTAAACGAGGAAAACCTCTAATTGTTGAGTAGGGATGCCATTGCCATTTGTTGATTTTCTAATATCTAACCCTGTATTCAGGGTATTGACGTAACTCATTATATGAAAAGCAACAAAAGATTATCATGTTTGATAGAAAAACACATGGTCCAACACAGGAAGTCCAATTGTTACCACAGGAAGTTTCTAGCTTTTAGATCCTTGGGAGCTGGGGAGTCAGTGGTGGTTACAGAGGTTTCAAACAGGAGAGTCTCCCCATGGTATGAATTAAATTTTAGCCAAAGACAGATAAGAAAACTGAGGAAAAGGAGGAACGGGCAGTTCTGTGAACTTCGTATGAAGCTAAAATACTTTTGAATCCACATAAACCATATAAAACATAACAAAACAGAGAATTGAAAACCTGATGTGATGTGCTGTGACAAATGTGTTGAACCAATATGCAGTGACCAAACACTGTGATAGGTGCGTTTTAGTGGCATCGTGGCCAAACATAGCTTTTGAAACTCAATGAAAATATTTACGAAAGTCACCTACGAAAACATCGAACCACTTATTATCAGACGTTAAATAAATAAGAGTTTCCACGCTTGGTATAATGGTATAGTGCATTATTGTCATTGGGGGGTTTTCTGATTTGTTCTTGTAATTTGAATTCGAGTGTAATCTGATACGGATCTAGTAAATATACAGGAATTGTTTAAACTCTATATTTGGCAGTGTGCATGGACACTCATGGGAAAACGCTTGCATGGAGTTTCTGATCACATGACTGGAAGTGTAGGATTTGACTCCAGCTCAGCTGGGAGAGCAGAGGAGCGTGTTCAACAATACAAGCATTCAAAACACTCGTCTTTCCACATCCCCAAGCGTGGGGCTGTCACGGGAACACTCTTGCTTTGATTTCGCAATACTTTGAAAGCTTTTATACAAGTGTTTTAAACGAGATTTTTAAATAACCACATTTCGGCGGCGTCATGGGAATTGGGAAGTTTACCGGCTGAGCTATGGAATGAGTCGTGGATCTGATGTTTTTCCTTTAGTATCGGGAGGATATAAGAGCTCGCCTGGGGAGAAGTGGAGAGGTTTAACATACTGACATTTCTCCTGTTAGCTCTCTTAAGCGTGATTGAAAGTTATTAAGAGGCAAGATGGCGGCGGATTCCGTGCAGGTGAGAAAATGATTTGATCTTATTTACCGAATATATATTCTTCCACATCATTGCCACGAACAATAAACGCGAAACCTAATGTTTCGTCTTATAGCAGCTTTGAAATGCAATGCTCACGTTGAAGATCCGGTAGTGACTTTACTGAGTCCGAAAGCGTTAACTGTGGCCTAGAAATAATGACAGACCGACTGTTGCTTCAGTCCCACAGTCAATTTCTCCACATTTGACTGCAAATCAAACGCTGTTATAAGTCTTACAAACTTTCTATTCACATCTAAAAGCCTTCTTGCGTTTGGAGCGACATTTCTGGTGAGATCTAACCAATTTATAAAAGTTTTGGGGCTTGTTCAAGTAATGTATGACAACTTCTCCAGCGTAGTGTTACTTCGTTGCTTTTTCACCCGCGACTGACTGAAAACTGAAAACTGCATCCCGTGAGACTCCTTTGTGCAAAACCTCTAACTATGAACCCAGTTTGTTTTTCACAAAAAAGGCTGTTTTGAAAGAATTGTGATTGAAAGCGTTGTAGCTATTACACGTAGACACGAAACAAATGCACAAGTGTGTAGCAAAGCCCCTCTCTCGTGTGTGAGGGGGAAATCTGGAGTAAAAATCTATTATTAGCAACATATCCTAAACCAATGCTGCCTGCCAACTCCCCAAACTACTGTTGACCACAATATGAGGCAATGTCAGAGCTATCAAGTTTTCATTAAATGCATTTCAGAAGCATTTCTTTCGGTATAAATATTTATTTTCAAGTCCCTTCAAGTTTGCAGGCAACTAATACACACTTTGCCTTGATTTAAGAAATATTTAATTTGCTGTAAATGATGTCAGATCCACAGTTAAACAGTATGAATGTTTTATTTCACTTGGGAAAAAAGCTTAGGAAACATGCACTGTAGCTTTTTGCTAATGGAAGCTTCTTGGCATGTAAAGGCTATTGTACCATGTGTAAGGATTTTAGTCCAGCTGTTCCTTAACCCCAATGGTCTCCATGTTTGGGGATTTTGTCCTTGTGCTTAATGGGTCTTTTGTGCTTTGTTCTTATGTAAAGACATGTTTCCCCAAATATAATGTTTTTTAGTTTGTTTACTGACAGAAACTTGGACCAATTTGTGCTGTGTTTCTAGAACAATTTCACCAAGTGAATATTTTCATTTACTAATCATTTACATGTATTTATTTGCGATTATCTCAAGTAACGTTTATGTTAAGGGTTTGAAAACTTCATTGTAAGGACCCAGAAATGTTAGAAGTGTGAAAATACAAACTTGGCCAGAAGCTTGTACAGATATGCAAACAGAAGAGTAGTATTATTAGTAGTACTATTTTTTAGTTTATATGTGGAAGGATTAGATGGTTTTAAATCAGCTACTTGTGGAAATTTTCAGAACTCCTGTCATGGGTTAGAGAGAGAGTAGGTTGATTTCTGTGTTTAGGTTGTGTCCCAACTGAAACCCAGCAAGTTAACTGATACCTGGGCTGAATGTTCGGGGGCACAAGGGCAGGTTGGTTTTGGTTGGAGTGTTGGACAGGTATTCTCCCTCAGCAGGCTCTTATCTGGAGCTTTATCATTTGCGTTACTAAAGGAGGAAGGCATTAGCTCAGAAATGCCACAGCCTCAGGATGGGAAGTTATTTGTAGGGCTGTAAAAGGAGAAGAGGGTTGTGACTCGTGAGGATGTAAACAGATGAATTGTTTTTGTATAAAGATCAAGTTTTGTATAAAGATAAAGAGTGTTAAACCTGCATAGCAAGCAGTCTAACAAATGTGTGAATTTATTGTCAGAGCCCTATTTGTTAATCAGTATTTTCAAAGGAATACTTGCAAATGTACCAAAGTCATTTTAAAATGAATGTTTTGTTTGTCTCATCGTCTTTGTTACTATTAAAGAAGTAGCATGCATGCTGCAAGAGCGTGTAGTAGGACATTTTTATTAGTTCCAGGGTAGTTTAATTACAGACTTGCCTCCCAACTATATGTCAGCTGTAGACCTTTCATTTGCACACAGTAAATCCAAAACATGTGTTTAAATGATGGTAAAGGTAAAGCTTGTGCTTTCTGTACCACTAGTTACTTAACGGAGTTGCAAAATGTTTTGTCGCAGGTTTCCCAAACACCCCGTAACTGTAAGTGTTCCTGTAGCTCAGCTAGCAGCTCAATTGTTGTGGGTTCAATTCCAGGGAATACAAGTACTGATAAAAAAGGAATAACAGTTTACTTGTTGTTTCTGCATATTGAAAAGGAAACCGGTCAAATACAACGACCCACAGAATTTGACCGCCTTCCTCATAACCACAATATCACAGTTATATAAAACATTTCAATGTATTTATATGTCTGCAAGTTAAATAGTTTAAATGTTAATATTATTTTGTTTCATTCTGTTTCTTTCCACTTTTGTCTGTTTAGTTGTCTTGTGTGCACACTCATTCTGCACCTGTGCTCACTGGACAACTGTTGAACACATGCCTGGTTCAGCAAGTGTCATGATTAAACGGCTCTATTCTAGCCAGTCAGACTGCAGAACTGCCCTTTATGTGATATAACTATTCAGTAAATTAATATCGCTGCAAGCAGCAATTAGTAGATTCCAACAAGTTTAGAAAGTGGTCATAAGTAAATATTTGACTTCTGTTTTCAGATTTTGTGGTTATCTTTATTCTCTCTCTTTAGGTTTTGTCTGGTTGACTTCCAGTCAGTTTTAATAGTCATCTTTTCTAGTAAAACTGGAATGAACGCTTTTACCATTGCTCTGACAAATACTTCACTTTTGTGTCCCATAAGGGCAGTTTATGACAAAAATTGACCTATCGGACCTGACATTGTCACCAAAACTTTCATGTGTTGAACTTGTTTTGCGAATGCCTTTTTAAATTTGTTCTGTGACAATTTAAACATACAGATGATGCCACACAGCTGATTGATGAGCCACACAGCTGATTTAAATGTTACCAATGTACTGTCAATGTTTCATTTATGTTCTCCTTTTCTAGTAAAAGTGCAGTTAGCATATGTTCTCAAGGTGTCTGTATTCGGTCTTCAGCAAAATGTGTTGTTTGCATTAGCCTATAGCATAAAAAAGCACAATTTTAGCTAACAGCAATAAAATGCTAGTTATAGTAAAATGCTAGTTATAACTTTCTTCCGTTTTCACAACTATATATTGCTTTTCCCCATGTTTCTGGTCTAAAGAGATTTGTTACTTTAAATATGTATAGGTGAGTTAAACTAACCTTTTGTGATATTTTATAAATGGCAACATGACTTAAGAACAGACTTAAGTAAAACTTAAAGGGCTTTGTACCAGACCTGTAAAAATGCAACAGAAATGTGTTTTAATGACAGTCATTTTTTCCCACACATTCCACATATTGTCATCATGACTTGACTGACTTTATATGTTTCTGTAGTGATATTACAAGTGGTGATTGCATAATAAAAAGACTGTTTTTTTCATCTTGCTGCTTGTGCTGAGTTTTCATAAATCCCTTCAAGAAGCTTTTGTTGTTTAATCTGTTCAAGACAATTATATATGCTTTTATTCTGACCAGCTCTATAAAGCCCCTGTTCAAAAGACCTGAGCTGTAGCACAATATATATTGGTCAGCAGATTAGAATGTGTCACTGGTGTGAGTTCCAGGGGTCATGGTAAAACCATAATAAGATCTGATGATTTGATTAACTAAAATAGTGATGCTAAAAAAAACCATTGGCTCTGTGCTTATAGTATATGCTGTAGTATATCTATATACTGTGGGCTGAAAGTTAATATAGTGTAACATTGTTAGTGAGGTTTTTAGTAAGTTTACTTGTCTGAAATTTGGTCTGAAAATCTTTAACCATGGTATTATAGACATGCTATAATACCATGTGGTACATGCTGAGCTACTGTCCACTGTGTAGGAGTTAGTTTGTTATGCAATTTGGCCGCTATGCTCTCCGTGAGTGGATTTGTCCCTTGGCCAGGTCCTCCGCACAGGGTGGGGCGCTTATTGCGGTAGAAAGACTGACGAAAATGTCTTAGGCAATCGTCTATCCTGTTTATCCTATCCTATATACCTTTTATGTTACTTTTATAACCTTTACTGACCCCCTCTTTTGCAGACTCAAGTCTTGCATAAAGGAATATTTGTGTGTACGACTGTATGACATTCCCATAGGACAAATATTGAAAGTGTTTCTGTAACTTTTACAATGACAGTTACAATAAAAAACGTTATAAGGTATACTGAGGTATAAGCAAACGACTTAAAAAAAAAAAAACATTAAAAAATTAGACTGTGTGACTTGTGCACTATTTCGAGTCTTGAATATTTGTTCATTTGTATAAAGAACACACTGAAATTTTGGTTGTTACCTTGACAGTGTTATGGCATTTTCAAGGTCATTATTCATTCTTTTGAAGTTCAAAAGCCTCATTCTCAGTTCATTGTTATTACATTTGAAAAGAGCAACCAGTACAATTCTTTTAAACCCTCCTTTTGTGTTCCACAGAAGAATGCAAGCCATATTGGTTTGGAACAACCTGAATAAATAAATGACTGAATTTTTCATTTTGGGGTGAACTGTTCCTTTAAAACATACTGTCAGTTTCTGGCTTCTCTGCTAGCTGGATCACTGCCTGTGTTTAGCCAGAGCTTACACAGAACTCTCCACAGACGGGACACAGAAGTTTCCCTGTGTCTGGTTTATATATCGGAGTCCGAGGAGGAATGTTTTCCAGCCATGCTAGGCTGTTGGCTCTCAAAACAAAAAGTTTACTTTGTATTCACCTGTTTGTGAATCATCTTTCACTCCCTTCTTATTGCCCTTATGCCAATGGAGGGATTCCATTAAGACGTGGTTTGAAATGGTTTAAATGTGAAATAGTTTAAATAAAAATAAAGGAGTTAAATTGTGACTTCTTGTGTGCTTTTATTTAGCAGCAATTTGTGTGTACTGGGTCAACTTACTGGGTAAAGATATTAACTTTAAATCAAATCTTTTAAATCAAGTCTTTAAATTGTAAGGATCTGATCTGAATGAAATCTTTAAGGCTGCTGGAATTCCAGCGTGTCTGATGTACTTGGACTTCCTTATTTTAAGACCTGCCATGACCTCTGTTAACATAGCCGTAGCTTAGCTGACTGCTTATCCGACATCAAGCTTAGCTGAAATGAGACTTGCTTCTGCCAAAACTAGCTGTACATGCTGTACCGATTTCCACAAGGGTGCCCTTGTTAGATGATCTCTGTGTGGAATTATTTTTTTTACGTTTTGAATGGGAATACTGGTACGTTTTACCAAAATTCTTGATCCCTGAGAATTAAAAGAGAAAATGTTGGGATCTGTGTGCGCAGATGGGTTTGTCCATATCTTGGTAAGAAACTGGTGGTTATGGATTGTGTTTAGCAGTAAGAATCCTTTGGGACTTAACAGTTCAATATTGTATTAATTATACAATATATCTATAATTTGATAATCTGAGTAATGATACAATATTTATTTTTTGTTTTATTTTTAGTTTTTTTAGTTATTACTCTGAGACTGTGGCACTCTGTTTACTTTGTTACTCTTTTGTCCAAGGTGTTTTGCGCAATTACTTTTTTAGCATTACATTACGTTGCCTTCTCACAGATGTGCTGTGAATGACATCATCTTTGACATCATCTGTGACAATGTCATCTTTCACCCAAAAAAGATGGAAACGTATAACAAAAATGATATATTAAGTTTTCTATTTTATTCACTTTTTTAGTCATGCACTTTTTTTAACTGTCTTAATTCTTCAGGTTATGGACTATACATTTACTATTTATAGACTGTAGCCCTTTAAAGCCTGTGGCAACCTTCCAGAGGTTTAAAGTACCCTTTTGTCAGGAAGCCTCAAGTTAAAATCGCACAGCATGGTTTTCTCGCTCTGTGTGGCCACATGTAGCTGATTTAAAGCAGTTGGACTTCTTAGTGAGGGATCTGTGTGGGCTGACCCCACCCTGCTGATAACACGCACTCCGAATGCCAAACCCCCATGTTTGCTCTGTCCATAAATCTTCACAAAAAGGGGTCTCCTCATCTACTGCTGTAGATTTATTTGTGTGCATTCTGGGAACTCCAGGTCACACTTTAGTGAGAAGGCTGTGCACTGAACCGACCTACAGTGGAAAATGATTATGATTTTGTATTTTTTTTGACCTTCAAAGAAGAAAGCTTGATGGGTGTTAGCTTATGTACTGAAAGGTCAATGTCTAATTGTGTTAGATGGATAAAGAAAAGCTGTGTTAAAAGCCATAGATATCTCAAAGAATGGTGGTTAAGCAGACATGCATCTCATAGGAGTAGGTCAGCAAAAAAAAGTCTGTCATCATATAGTCATGGTTTTGAAACGACTCGATTATGACTTTTTATCTTCTCTGGCAAACAGTAAGGAGCTGAATGGGGACTAGGGTTTTAGATGCGATCCAACTTGTCGGCCAAAATTTCAGTGTTTTTTGCACAATGTTGTCTTTAAACACCCAAAGGAGTTTTTTAGAAAACTTCTATAGAATATAAAAAATAGGTTTTGTCTAGTACATTAAAATTCGAATCCTTCAGTCTCTGTTTATTATATCTGTAATACAATAAACAAATTAGTACAGACCTTCCTGTAGTTCAACTGGTAGAGCGTTGCGTTAGCAGCACAAAAGTTATGCAACCCAGGGAATGCAAGTACTAATTAAAACAAAAATGTATACCTTGAATTTACTGTATGTTGCTTTGGATAAATGCATCAGCCAAATAAATAAATGTAAGTTTGCATAGGAATGAAAAGTCATATAGTAAGTCATATAGGTTTGAAACTACACAACGGTAGCTAAATCAATATGTGTACATGAATGCCAGAATGCTGCAGAAATTGGTGTTTGTGTTCATACTTACTGTGTTAGCAGCTTAGCTTAGCAGCTTAGCAGTTATGCCCTATATATCAATCCCTATAGCGTCATAATACTGATAAAAAAAATAAACACAGACATTGGGTTTTGCATGGTAAAATGGCACTTTGTATGATAAAAGCCATGTAAACGGGTTACATGGTTACAACAAAATATTTGGAGAACTGTTCTCATGTCATTCTACATTCATTGTCCGTATAACATATCTCAACAGACCATAGTATGTCTGTAAGATAGGCTGGCAACATCACTTGCCATTGTGTAACAACTGGGCTTTTGTTTTGTTTTTGTGTGTTTATGCTTGGTGTGTTGTATTGTTCTTGTGAGATCTCTGGGCCTTCTCAAGCTGATTAGTTGGGCTTTATACTGTTACATAACCTGAAGCAGGTCATACACACATGCACTGTTGTATTGGTGAAAGTAAATTCCTCTCAAGCAGAAGAATATTATTCTCAGAATACAAGCTGCTAATTATTATTGCTAACCTGTTATTACGCTGCTTTGGGAGCGATTCTACATTCTAGGATGCATTCCATGCCCACAAACACGTTGAGTAAATTTAAACACTTCTATCTGTCTCTCTCTCCTGCTCTTCAGAATGATGTTCGGGGTCAGATGGTTTCCGAACGCCTGGGTCTCGGTAACAATCTGGACCTCTCGGACGCCATGGTCCAACAAAAACTGGATGAGATCAAGGACCAGATCAAACGTGAGATCCGTAAAGAGCTGAAAATCAAAGAAGGTGCCGAGAACCTGAGAAAGGTGACCACAGATAAGAAGAGCTTGGCTTATGTGGACAACATGCTAAAGAAGTCCAACAAAAAGGTGGAGGAGCTACACCAGGAACTTCAGGAACTAAATGCACACATTGTAGTAAAGGACCCAGAGGAGCTCATAGGTATGTCTGACTCTTTAACTCTATATACATGGCTTATACTGTTGTATATACTTACACTATTGCTCATAGTATATACTGCTTATACTATACATAGCTTGTGCTGTTGTTTTAGATTAATTCAGGTTACTACGATGGTAGGCTGTGAGGCAATTTTGAATCATTAGTCTAAATATGATGTTAAAGTGCCATGGTGATAATATTGGATTCCGTCACTGTACTGTGGTACCTGCGTAGCACTTTTTTGCAAGGACTTTAGCTCCAAAACAAACTGTATTTTAAGTCCACCGTAACCTGTATTTAAGCTTAACCACACTTCTAAACGAATGGAGCTGTATCTTGAACCTAGGATTGCTGTGTGACAGATATGATGGATATTAACATAATCAATGTTACTCAGCTTACTTGAGTGGTGCCTCAGGGGGCCCCCTGTTGTATTCATAGCCCTGTTCAAACGTCCTGTGTGTACACTTGCCTATGTTTGCTCTACTGTATGTTCTGTCTGTTATTGGCTAATCTCTGTAAATATGAAGGCAACCTAACACCAAAACATGGCCAGTAAAGATGAAAATTTTAAAGCAAAATTTTGGTGCTTAAATTAAGCACCCATGTTTTCTGGTTAAGCAGATGTTTGTTAGTTAAGCAGAAACAATCTGTATCCAAGCTATGTCTTGAGAATGGGGAGGGTGGTGGAGGGATTAGTGGTGAATCAGGACGGGAAGTGTGTAATGTTCCTGGGTAGTGGGGGAAACCCATGTTTAAGATTAAGACCATTCTTGGTTAGATCCACAAATTCTTTTTGGATGCATAGAAACAAATGCTTTAACAGTTTATTCAGATAAAGACTGAATGTTGTCGTCTTTTTTTGGAAATGTGAAACTTGTAATGTGAAGAGAATTTGTCAGCACAGTTGCGATTCAGCCACAGAAAGCAGGTGATCACAAGATGCTAATGCAAGGCCATTGCAGCACAATAGCAAGAGTGATATTGCTTTAATACAGTTAAACAGTTCACCTAAATGCATGTAAATAAGTAAGGATGCATTAGAACTAGCAACAGCTGCTTGGGTTCAAAAACAGTAAAACAGCTCTGTGGTGTTCCCTCCGATTCTTTGGCTAAGTGCTCTATAATAAGTTAATATGTAATTGATCTTATAATGTATCTTAAAACTGCAATCCATAATCCTTCTGCCTCTATACCCCCTTCTGTGTTTGAAACGCCATGTGTTTATCATACTTTGACAACAGGTTTTAAATATATATTGAATGCAATGAGTTAGTTCCAAATATTGACTATTCTTTGTTCTTTAGAATCTCTGAAATAGTTTCATTATATTCTTTCATCTTTGACATCGTTGTCCATGACTCAGTGCCTGTCATTTATCAGGGAGTTTTAAGAGTTTATATATGAGTCACACATCCTCAAGATAAAAATGTTTTCTTTGCTTTGCTTAATCTTAACATAATTGGTATAATTAGGGATTCCCATCTACATTACATACCTCATTTTTATGCTTTGACTCTGTGGTATCATTGCTGATTATGTGGGGTGTTAATCTGCAAGTTACCTCACATTTTTTATGCATTATTGTGATAGTAACGCTTTAATTATTATCAATGATGTTATTCTTTGATTCTCCGAGTCGTCTCAGAGATGGAGAGCGAGGAACAGAAACAAGGATTTCACCTTGCCTCTGCAGGTGGATCATTTGTGGTTGTTCATGTCAGGGCATGACTGGATGATCTCACCGTTCTGAACCTCAGCTTAACATGAAAAAGCTTTAAATTTACAGCATATTTGTGTGAGTGTTTCAAGAGCGAGAAAATTAAAAAATTGCTTGACACCATTTTTGTTTAGATATTGAAGTGAAAGCTGTCATCATTTTTACCCCTCACCTATTAAAGTCTAAACAGTGTGCAAAATGTAATCTTTGTGTGCATCCTTTTAGGTACAAATAAAGACCCTTCAGTAAGGTCAAACCAAATTTTACCGCAATTTGTGTTTTCTGTTCCTGGTGGTGTTTGCTCAACCTTGAGCATGTCTTTCCATGATGGCCTAGTTGTTCTCACAGAGCCTTTGAGAGACTGGTAAACTCTGTCACCTGAGAGAAAATTTGCATTTTTCCTGCCTGCACAAGTCCTACAGTGGGTGACATTAAATCATTGTCATTTCTGTTTTATTAACTCATCATATAACACATTCACATAACTCATCAAAATGCTAAAGTTAATCAACAAATAGACACCCTTCTGTTATGATGACGCTATTTTGAAGAGAATGAGCATTGTTAAGACACTGTTATCTGAAGTGAAGATACCAATTTTCCTTGTTTTGGGTACAAAAACTGAGTAATTCACAAAAGATACAAAAATGTTGTCAATGTTTCAAGATGTTCTTTAAAAGCTAATCATACTGTTATATTTGACTCAGTCACTCTTTATCATTAATTGTCAATGTGATTGTCATGGCAAGAAAATCATGTAAATGAAAATATGAAATCATGAAAATATGCAATTTTCACCCCTACAGGTTGAAAATAGTAAAAAAAAAGAGGCTGTGTTTAATAAGGGTATTGAACACAGTAACAATAGTATTGTTAGCGTTTGTCATCTCTAACAATACTATTCGTATGTCACTTTATCAAGTTAAATGGCGGGAAAATAGTGCAATCGTACTAGAATTGTACTAACTTTTGAGCTAAATAACACGTAACCAATATTATTCCTCCTTTTATTTCTCCACTTGTTTAAAACTCTTTTGGGTCCATTAATTTACCTGTACAGAACCTGCTGCGAACAATGATGAATTATTGTGGTCCATGAAGACAACAGAGGGGTGTGCTAAACAATACAACTTCTGCCAGTATTCAGTAGTCACATTTACATGGATGCTTTTGTCATCACAATTGAAATTATTCCAGTTAAAAGGCATTTGCATGTGCCGGGGCTTTTGAATGGAATAACTTGCACACATTAGCCTTTGTCTTGTTTGCTGCATTTCAAATGCTAACAGAACGGATGTTTGTTTCTTACACACACTACTTTCATATAAAGTAGTGCTGTTAGATAAAAAAAATGTATAGTATCAGTAATCTTAGCATCTGGCCGTAAATGCGTAATTTAGGGTGCAAACTTCGATTTATTTATTGAGTAAAAATGTATGCACCATTAGACAACAGAGGAGAACAATGTCAGAACAAAAATCACTAATGATTGATATACTGTATGTTGAATTTGTGGTGAAAACTAACTATGGTAGTATTTGTGTGCTTATCATTGGGTGCTAGGTACATGAATAAACTCACAGTTTGTTTGTGTGTGTGAATCTGTATGTGCAAGTAAAACATACAGATTGTGATTTCATTCCAGCATGTTTTTAAAAGTAATATGTAAACGCACATGCTGAGTTGCCATGGTAGGTTTTGAAACTTTAATACAAAAATACGTACATATTGTACTTTTAAATGTTAAAATTCTCTATTATAGAATGCAGTTGCTATGTTCTATTTTTGTTTCTCATGCTAGCCATTTTGCCTTTAGTATTTTCCAGCCACCACGAAGGATCAAGCATTGTCTAGCTAATATCGTGTGCATTTCCTGCCAGTGCGCATACATTCGTTGCAATTTCTCTCTGCATTCCAGACATACTGTATATATTGTTTTATTAACTGTTTGATGTTGGATTGTGTTTTTCATGTCAGAGTATCCGCTAACCCCAGACACCCCCACGAGTGAAGCCCGGACATCCACCAGCAGTAGTCGATTGGCCGCTCTGAAGAAACAGGCTGACATTGAGCTCAAAGTGAAGCAGGGAGCAGAAAATATGATCCATATGTATTCCAATGGCTCTTCCAAGGTAGTGCGTTTTAGAGTAACTGTGTTTTTGTGTGGGTTGTGCAATGTGTGTGTCTGAAGCATTGACTGATTCTTAATGAGCAATTATTTACATAGACCTGGATTTTCTGGTATGGGAGGAAAGGCCACTAGCAAACAGAGACATTATTGCGCTAAACTAGCGGTGTCAAAAGTTGACACCACAGTTAAAAAGTCGTTCTGCAGTTCCTGTAGTACAAACTGCCAGTTGGCTTTTGAGTACTGCCATACAGTACATAGTTCACATATGTCTGCACATGCTTTGAATATTGCTTGTACCTCACAGAAATTTGACTTTAGATTTTTTGTGAGCATACTTAAGATTTAACTGCTTAATTTTTGGCTGTGCTATATTACATTAAACTGTATTCATTCCTCTTTCTCCCAGAGAAGATGAGTCTGTTTGATCTCCTAAAGATCTTGTGAGGGACGTTTCATTCTAGGAAATGAAAACAGATGTTAACAAACAACAACTCCAAAGCTCTGAAAAAAGTAATAAAAAGATGAAGACCATTGAGGCTCATTTATTCTTTCTCACAGCCCCCCAAATACAAAAAGAGAAAAGCTAAACTAGCTTTGGTGCTCTTTACTGTACAAGTAGTCGGTCTTAAAGCATATTATTAGCAGAATCACTCATGCTGTGTCTTGGCTCTGGCTGTGACTTGAAGTGTCAGACCCTCTTTCCCTCCCTGTGCTGCTTTTATTAAGAATGACATTAAAGAGCTTATGTGGCTAAAATTAGCATCTTGGATTCACAAAGAAGGTCAGGTAAATTGGTACATCTCTTGAGAAATTTATTGAGTGATAACCACAGCGATAATGTACAAGGAAGGGCTGAATCAGTTTTAGATAAACTGTCTTCCACACAGCTATGAAAACGTGACTTGCATTGATTAAATGATACTTCACCATCACTGCTCTCTGTTCAAAATCTTTAAACCTGCTACGTGTTGTTTCTGCGGGCTGCAAAAATAATGACTGATGTTAGACCTGCCTACAGGACACTTCAGTCACACGCTTTGAATAACAGACAGTCCCAGTCCAAACAAAATGCCATTGGTTGCTTCAGTTTTGCTTAGTCGTGCTGCTTAAACAAACAAAACAATGTTGAAACTTCCCCAGGGCAAATATATTTCCATATTGTTCAGAAATCAGTGTATGGCTTTGTAGTTACCTCAGCACATTCAGTTGAAAAGCAGTAGTATTTTAGCAGTAGCATTTAACATCTGTGTAAAAACATTAGTCTGCGAGTGCATGTAACTTGTCTGGTCAGTCATGAATTGGCTGTTGTGAGGAGCGGTAGGGCCCATGCAGGTTCCCAGCTGCTTTGGACATCCGGAGGAAAGGCCTCTAGGTTAACGTCAGCCTCTAATGGCTGCCAACAGGAAGTTCAGTCTACAGAGACTCCTGACGCAGTCGCTGGATTTGAATAGTTTGTGGCAGCCAGACATGCCATCCTCTGATTCTGCATTTACACTGTAATTCTTAATGGTCAGATTCAGTCTTACAGTGAAATTAAAGAGGCATCTGGGGATATCAGGTTCCAAACATAACAATGAGAGTCATAAATAAAGTCTTTTGTACTTGTGTGTGGTGATCTTAAGCCTTACAATAGCTTTATTGAAGGAGCAGACAGTTGGCTCTCAGCTCTCACTTGTGAGGTTTTTATATTTGTCAAAAAACAAATATAAAAACAATATAAAAATTGTTTTAAATTTATCGTGATTGGTTAATTGATTGGTTGGTTATTTCTGTAGTGCAACCAGTAGAGCTTTATTTTCCCCTTATGGTTTTATCTTCAGGACCGCAAACTGCTTGCAGCAGCTCAGCAGATGCTTCAGGACAGCAAGACGAAGATCGAGTTTATTCGAATGCAGATCCTCAAAGCCAGTCAGATCAGCGAGATAAACTACGAGAACAACGAGGGTATGTGGTTTAGCTGCAGTTATCTGTAATTATATATATGCACCTTAAATAGCCATAAGTGTGGGAATAAGACATAAATCCTAATGCATAGTGACTACAAGCAAGCCTATCATCAGTCCTCTGGACCTCAGGATAGAGGAGCTACGACATCACTTCAGGATAGAGTCTGCTGTGGCCGAAGGTGCCAAGAATGTGATGAAACTGTTGGGAACAGTGAAAGTAACAGAGAAGAAAGCTCATTCAGAGGTCAGTTCTACTGCCATTTTTTCTTCTCTTGATAGAATATTTGCCATGTCATATTAATTTGTCTGTTTCTCATGAATTAGAGTAGCTTATTTATTTATTTAATTTATTAATCTTTTTAATGCTTTTTTTAATTAAAATAATATTTTAATTGACCATCATTTGCTAAGTTTTAAACTGTGGCAGACCAAATTTAAAACAAATATTAGGAATGCATCTACACAAATTAGACATGCAGACATGCATCTACACAAATTAGACAACAATGTGACAACTATCTAATTAGCTACTAAGCTAATAAACCTGTTAGCAAGTGGTTTGCCTTTTTTCTAACATAAACATTGTACATGTTACACTATCTTGCAGTAGTAGTTTTCCCCTTCATAATGATGTCATTTGTGTGTTAAACCAGTTAAACTCAATCATTCATTTAAGATTATTTAATTTTCCTTATGATTCATATTCTTCATCTCGTTTTTATTATCTTTAATGATCTATAATACACTTAGTGAGTGAATGTTTTCATCAGTAATTACATCAATGAGATTAACACTAATTTTACAGTCACTTCTTATTGTTAGCCCAATAACGGCATGATTAAAGGCGTAATTGGTCAAATTATTGCTTTATGCGTATACGTCATAAATGTCTTCATGTCAGAGAACAAATGTAAACTACACATCCCACATATTTTGAGATAATGAGTATCTGGTATCTTTCTGGTTTTATATAGAAAAATATATAGTTATTTATTTCACTATATCCTTTCAAATGCCCACATTGCCTCAAGCGTCACATGTTTACAGCTTTTATGACTTCAAGCCATAATTATGTTGCAACACTGGGTTTATTTTAAATAATGGGAGGTTTTTAAACCATCATATAATTTTATTTCTGTGTGAGTTATTCTGTCTGTCAGCTTTTTCTCTTTTGGATAGCTGGAATATCACACAAAAAGTGCTCCTACCCCTATACATATATTACTAACATATTACTAAACATGTGTTCCTGTAGCATTGAGCATTGCTTTATGAAGGCAAAGATTATGGGTTCGATCCCAGGGAATGCAAGTACTGATAAAAATGCATAGCTTGAATTCACTATACATCGATTTGGATAAAAGCATCTTCCAAATTAATAAATGCAAATGTCTCTATGACAGCCTTAGGGACTGTAAACGTCAGGTTTGCTTTTGGATTGAGGTTGTGTATGAGCAAAATGATAAATACTACAGTTGTAGTTTTCATGTAGTAAGTCATGTAGAGTATTGTTTTCCACTTAGTGTACCAAAGTTATTCATGCACAACTGTATATTGTGTCATTTGCCAAATGTTGTATATCAAAAGTCTGTTTTGTTACTAATATGAGACTAATTATAGGACTTTTGTTTTCTGTCTGCATTTATAAGCATTGACTTTATCTTACAGGCTCTGGCTCGCTTAAATGAGTCCAGTCAGAAGCTAGACCTTCTGAAGTTCAGTTTGGAGCAGAGACTCAGCGAGCTGCCCAAAAGTAACCCAAAGGCCACTCTGATCATGGAGGAGTTAGCCATGGTGTCTTCTCCACCTCTCAATCCTCGCCAAAGCATCTTGTCCACCAACAACCTCTATAGTACTGTGGCTAAACCTGCTGCTCTGACGGGTAATTTTTTATTCCTAAACAAGCTAATAGAAAAAAGGGTTTAAAATGCTTATCTTTGACTGCTTATACATTGGCTTTTTTGTAGTAAACTGAGAAACACTTAAACTAAAATCAGCCTAAGCTGTCTGGCAGGTCTTAGCTGGTTTATGCTGAAAATATCAGGTTTAAACGGGTTTTTGGCTCTAAAACCAAAAGCCTCTGCTTAACCAACAAAACCATTCTGGGAAACCAGTTTAAACATCAACTTAAACATCAGTTTAAACTTCAGCCATCTTAGGGTGGTTTTACTCTTTTAGGGTCTTTCTTACACACTATAAACCTAAAATATTTAGCGTCATTATTGCTTTTGAATAGAACATGGTGTTAGCAGGTCTGTTTCGTCATATAGCATAAAAGCTAACATTACATGCATATTAGCAACTGGATATGTTAGCATAGCATGCTAACTGAAAACAGTTTTTTATTGTGAATTGTATTTACACATTTTCATTGTTAGGACAGAACCAGTTCTTTTAGCAAGTAAATTTGCCTTGAGGGAGATCAGATTTGGCAGGGTATTGCTGTCCCATTCCCTTTGTCTATTTAACAGGTATGGAAATAGATTTACTGAATATTTACTCCCTGTGGTCTTCCACAGTAACAAAGCATATTATACTGTACCTTTATCTTCATTTGAGATAAGGAACAACTGCCTGTGTAAAGGCATGTAGGAGCTACATTCAAATTTTTTGCACTCAATGCAAACTTACCCCAGTGTTCCCCTCCTTTGCCTTTATTGCACATAACCTTGGCCCTCGTTCTGAAGCTGAAAGATCTTACATTTCCATTATAGATCAGTAGCACTATCCATATAAAGCTGTATTACTGCTGAGTGTGCCTTAAAATAGACATTTGAAATCGTTTGCGCATTTAATCATCTTGTCTGAATCACTAATGATATGTCACACAGTGTTGCACGATGTTTTGGCTTAGAGTGAGTGAGTTTGTGTTGTAAATCCACAGGCACTTTAGATGTGAGGCTCATGGGCTGTCAGGACCTCCTGGAAAATGTCCCAGGTCGCTCTAAGACAGCATCTGTTGCTCTTCCCGGCTGGAGCCCAAGTGAGGCACGCTCCTCATTTATGAGCCGAGGAAACAAGAATAAATCCGGGAGCAGTCGAACCCTCTCTAAAGCTGATGAGCTGTCCAGTTGAGTGGATTTTGGATTATTTTTACATTCACATGGTGAAGCATTTGTTTTAAAATGATTGAAAATCCGTAATGCGCTGATGAATTTGAAGATTATTCCTAAGAAACCTGCATGGATGTTGTGATTTACAATTTCAATCTTTAAGGAAGTCAAGGAACCTATTTAAAGAAGCTAACAGAAATGTTGTCATTATTTGTTTGCTATTTTGTTGTTTAAAACCTGTGTAACTTTCTCTCTGTGAGCTGTAGCCTTTTAAAATCATATGCTAGGTTTATGTTTGGGAAAAATTTTAAGTCATTTTCTACAATATTTAAATCCTGTTTAGCTGTCTTTGGCATGTTCTTAAGCGGATCTGTTTATCCATTACAGAAAACCAGCTTGAAAGATTTATTTATAATACTAACTTTACAAGTCAGTCACAAGTTCAACTCACTGAACTCAATAATTTGGTCAAAGCTAACCAGCTTTGCTAACGGTAACGTAATGTACCTCTGCTTGCCCTTAAGGTGATTGCTTTATTCTGTATAGATGGAAAATACCAATTGAGGCATGTTCCGACTTGTTTGGGTACATGTATATCCACATCTTTGTTCAAGAATAATAGCTTAAGAGTGTTTGTTTGTGCTGTTTTTGCAGATGAAATCGGTGCAGTTCTGAAGCTGGACAACACAGTTGTGGGTCAGACCCATTGGAAGCCACTTAGCAACCAGTCTTGGGACCAGAAGTTTACACTGGAACTTGACCGGGTAACAAATGTGAAATGACATGGTCAAAAACACACTAATCCCATAATACCCTCAACACATGAGCACACATATGCACAAGTTTAAAAATGCTAATCCCAGATTTGACCCAGTTTCTGGGTCATGGAAACTCATACAACACAGCTTATCAGTTTAAGCTCTCCAGTCACACATATAATTTTCTTCTACCTTTGCCAATATTTATTTAATCACATTTACATCAGCAAACCTGACTTAAATAATAATGGTCACAGTCAACATTAGCCACCTGATATTTGATAGTTCGATAGTTCAGCTTATGGAGAGATGGAGGATGTAAAGAACGAGACGCATGTTAGATGGTCTCTCACATGTTTGTTAGTTTAAGTGACAGCACCAATCAATAGTACATTAAAGCCTAAATATGGCCTGGCAACTTTCCAAATGCCTGAAGTAAACTACAAAATTCTTTGCTACACAGATGGTGACTGTGTACCAATATGCTAACAATACCTCTTAATAAATAGTGGTTTCTGTCCGGCTTGTAGTCTCGTGAGCTGGAGATAGCAGTATACTGGAGAGACTGGCGCTCACTGTGTGCTGTCAAGTTTCTACGCCTTGAGGACTTCCTGGACAACCAGCGTCATGGCATGTGCCTCTACCTGGAACCACAAGGAACACTGTTTGCTGAGGTACTTTTTATTTTACGCCTCATGCACACAGAGATATGCAGTATACAAGTAGTTACAATGGCTGTGTTGTGGATATTTTTATTGTTTATGTCTACCTTTTTGTATACAGGTTACATTTTTCAACCCAGTTATTGAGAGGCGGCCTAAACTACAAAGGCAAAAGAAAATCTTCTCTAAACAGCAAGGTATGCTTATGAAGTGCCAGATATGCCTGAGTGCTGAGAAGGGTTGACGGGGGAGTAAATAAAGACAGAATTTTCATGTTGCCTACTGTGCAGAAATCAGAAGTCTTTTGTTTGCTTTATCTCAAACATGAACTTTGTTCTTCTCAGGTAAAACATTTCTGCGTGCTCCTCAGATGAACATTAACATCGCCACCTGGGGCAGGCTGGTGAGAAGAGCCATCAATACTTCGAGTCCTCAGGTGCCAGAACTGGGCTCAGCATTGAGACCTGAAACAGGACCAATTGGACACCGAGACGCCCACTCGCTACCCGGGTACATGTACTAAACACTCTTGCTCCCAGTCTTACTTCCTTTAAAAGCATCTGGTAGTGGCAAGGCCCTTATAGTTATTCTGCAATCTTGTTTTTAATAAACAATGACTAATACGTCTGGAAACATAATTGGTGTTCTAAATTTAGAATTTGACATGACTCAACAGCAATGCTTGTTATCCCAGTGTATGAATTCCGTAATGTGGGACATTGCTTGTTCTGTAAATTTTAACTTCCCCATGTCCTAGCGAAATAGCTGTTTAAAATGGAAACGGGCGTATTGTCAAAACTGTCGTCGTTTTTCCCATCTCCCTCAGCGACCCCACTGTTACCAAATTAGACTTTGACAAAGGAGCCACGCCTCCCTCAAAGCGACACTCTATCACAGTGGAGATAGAGGAAACGGCATCACAGGACAAAATCACAGAAGGACAAGAGGTGCAGGTAAAGGAGGGGAGTGGCTAAGATTATTTGTTAAAATTTTAAATTATTTTAAGATTTAAAAATGGTATATTTTTACATATTTTTTACTCACTTTACATATCGTTTTGGACAACATAACGAGAGTAAAAGATTTGTTTGATTTTGTAGGTAAATTTTCACTGCAATAGTAATTATAGCGCTTATTTTAGAAGTCTGTCGTAATTCATTTTAGACCAGCAACAATGGGATATAGCAAATTTAAAGTAAGGATAATGTTTAATGGTAAATGATTCTTCAAAATAGCAGTGTACAAGTTCGGAACATATAATGTTGGATAAATAATTGACAGTTTTTATTCTAAATGGCTTTTTTTTAAATAACGGGTGTGTTACTGTTTGTAATAAGTATATGTGTCTCATCCTTAGGATGCCCTAGCAACATTTGACTTCCTGAACAACACAGTAGCTAAACCAGAATACGACAGTATGGTTGAAAATGAGACTGGGCAGCCTGATCTGGAATTGACTGCAGTGCAACAAAAACCTGAAATAAGGTCCGTTCTGTATGACATGATAAATGATGTCATAGCTGCATATAAACATGCATATGTTATTTGTAGTGACATATTAAGTGTGTTTTGTACCTTTAGGGAAGAGGAGGAAGTTCAGTTTAGTTTGACAGATTTCAAATGTGTAGCTGTTTTGGGGCGTGGCCACTTCGGAAAGGTAAACGTTTTTCATGCACATGCATATGCAATTTGTTACTATTAAATAAGAAACATATTTACAATAAACTATCTTCTACTGTTCTCATGTGGTTCAGTTAAGTTTGTATTTTGTAATGGACAGTTTGCAGATAATCTGTATGTTGCATGTTGGTCTACAGGAGCGCATGTTATGATGTTTCAATTGTTGTACTTATTCAACAGGTTTTACTTGCCGAGTACAAGACCACTGGAGAAATGTTCGCCATTAAAGCCTTGAAGAAAGGTGACATTGTTGCAAGGGATGAAGTAGACAGGTAAAGCCTTTATGTATTTTCTGCTTTAAAAAATGAACACACACCTGTAATTGTTCAAAGGCTGTTTCAAATGTGTTTAAATGTTTGCACTGTTTGTTTTAACTCCCGTTATTATAAAAAGTACAATAAAGGGTCAGGCCTGTGGTGCAGTGGTTAGTGCATATGTTATACATTTGTTGGAGCTTCAGTGCTCACACAGGTGATGCAGGTTCAAGTTTAGCCAGCCATATTCATATAAATGCCAACCAAATTTTTGGCCAATCAAGCCCCTCACAATAAAAACAAGTTATTGCTTTCTTCTTGTATAAACCTCAGGATTCCTGTTTATACCTTAAATTTATCCACAGCCTCATGTGTGAGAAGAGGATCTTTGAAACTGTGAACAGTGTTCGGCACCCATTCCTGGTGAACCTCTTCGCTTGTTTCCAGACCAAGGAGCATGTATGTTTCGTCATGGAGTACGCGGCAGGCGGAGACCTGATGATGCACATTCATGCTGATGTGTTTTCTGAACCACGTGCAGTGTGAGTGACAACTTACTGTTGCTACTGTCAAAATTACATGGTTCTGTTGATACCATACATGTGTTTCCTTCCTGAATAACTTTGTTTTTGTTTCCTCATAGTTTCTATGCTGCTTGTGTAGTCTTGGGTCTACAGTTTCTGCATGACCATAAAATTGTATACAGGCAAGTGCCGGTCATTACAGCGTTAAGAGAAGATTCTGGAAGTTTTATATATTCTCCATGTAACTGCCATGAATTTTCCTCCACAGAGATTTGAAGCTAGATAACCTCCTGTTAGATACCGAGGGATATGTAAAGATTGCAGATTTTGGTCTTTGTAAAGAAGGTGAATTTGTTTGTCTCATCACATTGTTTACTTGTGTTATTTGTTACTTACTGTAATACTGTAAGTCATTTTTGTGTACGTAATTACTGTACGTAATTTGTCTTTAAATATTGCCTTGCTTAGGAATGGGCTTTAGGGATCGCACTAGTACATTCTGTGGCACTCCAGAGTTCCTAGCACCTGAAGTTTTAACCGAGACATCTTATACGCGAGCAGTGGACTGGTGGGGTCTGGGAGTTCTTATTTTCGAGATGCTGGTTGGAGAGGTACGATCAACGGACAGATGGATAGTTCATTTACCTACAAAGAGATCACTGTACTTAATAGCTCTTATTACATTTTGCATAAAAGAGCTGATCTCAGATCAGTCATGATTCTCATTGTGTTGTCAGTCTCCATTTCCTGGTGACGATGAAGAGGAGGTGTTTGACAGCATTGTAAATGATGAGGTTCGGTATCCAAGGTTCCTCTCAACAGAAGCCATATCCATAATGAGAAGGGTATGTTATTAATGGACACCAGTATAGTCAAACCCTGGATCTGTTCTTTCTGTACATTAGTTAATTTACCAGCTATTCATTTAACATTTCTCAACATTTTTCTTCAACAGTTGTTGAGGAGAAATCCAGAGCGGCGTCTTGGTGGAGGAGAGCGAGATGCAGAGGAAGTGACAAAACATTCTTTTTTCAGGGTAAGCAAATTTCTGTTGTACATTTTCAAACACATTTAGTTTCATACATCACTGTTAAACTCTTCGTCACACTCTTGTTTACTGTCATGCAGAATATGGATTGGCCAGCACTGCTGGCTAAGAAGATCAGGCCTCCATTCGTTCCGACCATCAGAGGCCGCGAGGACGTTAGTAACTTTGATGATGAGTTTACCTCAGAGGCACCGATACTGACTCCACCTCGTGAACCAAGGGTTCTAACAGTCTCTGAGCAGGATATGTTTGGAGATTTTGACTACATCGCTGACTGGTGTTAACGCTGATCATCATAAACACCGTTCACTCACGCACAACACTGTGAACCAACCGAACACCAGAGGAACATGTTGATCTCCTTGGGACACATTGCAGACAGTGCTTTGACTCTAAACTCTTACCTGTGCCATTTCAGGGACTGACAATCATCTGCTTTGAAAAACAAGAATTGTCTGATTCTTGTTAGCCCATTGTGGCATATTTTATCGTCAGAACACTGGGACACTTAAGTGGTGACCATTGCAAATATGAATATTCAATTGGATCAATAAAGTTTAGTCTCCATTTTCAAGCTTTTCCAGGGACGAACAGTTTTGGTTGTCATTATATCTTTGCTTTAAAAGACTAAAGACGTACATATTGTCTGCACAGTTTTTGTGAACTGAAGAAACCCAGTCAACAGAGACATTATAAGAGAATGATTCATTTAACCGTAGCATCTTATTAGAAAATCATCTAATACAGAAGCTCATAGGTAGCACTCCAGTAATTTACTTTTTTATTTCCTTTCAATGCCTTAAATTATTTATGAGGCTTCCAAACAATAACCATCGTGTACAGAAAGTCTACAGTACCAAAGCATCCTGCAAAATGCTCTTCTGCATTTTTTTATTGGATTACAAAAACCTTTGCTAAGAGCACAGGTAGACAAACTTGAATTTGATAGACAAATGAAAGCTGATTTTTTTTTGAGAACTTCAGTTCATTTTAATTCTTTAAAAGCAACATTGTACTCCAATCATCAAAAATGTTGTAGTTTTATACTGTATTTTTAGATTATTAGCCATTTTGAATCTGCTGTATGTTATGATAATGGTTATATATGTGTGTATGATTATCATTATGGAGAGGGCAGCTCAAAGTTGAGAGCAATTATGAACTCAAATAGAATGTAAAAATGTATATTCGCGAAAACAGAAATGTATATTTTTGGCATGTGGTAATGCCAGTGCTGGCTGTATGTTTTTATTTGTTGACTTTTTTTTAAAGAATATTCATAGTCTGACTATCAGGTCTTTGTAATTTTGCAATGATTTCTCACAATTTAGCTATTTTGTGGTTGCATATGTCCAAATTAAACCACATTTAATACAAATTGTGCTTTATTTTTTGGGATGTGCTGTTTGAACATTTTGATCACCGTTTCTGCTTCCTTGGCAGATTTATTTCAACAGTGGAAATCTGACTTCTCTATGAAAAGTGATCTTTCTCTCAGAACTGGTATAAAGCAGTTGTTGCTCCATCAGAGGGTGTTTGTGATGGAGTCCTGCCAACAATTCCTCAGTTTGTATCATGAAACCTTCCTCAAATGCATTCTGTACACAGAGGTCTGGTTTCTGTCAGTTCCTCTTGGTGTTTGTGTGTTTAAAAGGGCTGATGAAGTTCTACACACCCATACCAGGTTAAGAAGGAAGTGCAGATGTTGTTAGAACTATCGAATGTGATAAATGTGAGGTTTCTGTAAATGAAAGATGATTGACAGAAAGTACATGTCTGGTCAAACCTGTTTTTAGTACTCAGTGTTACAATGTGTTTTGTATGACTGACAATTGAAAACCGGTCTAGAGGATTTACTAATAACCTAATTTTTACTGATTCCTGCCATGGGTGGTATAATGCATATGGAATAGTTTGAGTCACTTGACAGTTGATGGGAGGAGGCCAGTCTAATGTGCTGTGTTCAGTCTGGTTTAACTGGTTATGTCTGGGTGTGTATGTGGGAATTGCTAAATAAGTAGCAAGGATTTCCTATAGAAAGCAAAAGTTTTGCCCTGTTCACTTACTATGAACTTTAACCCTTCTCTGTGTTAGATTGAGGTAATATGTTTAAATGGCCAAGACAGCACAATGATATTAACGTCTGCTACTTAGTGACTGTTTTTTAAAGTAAGCCCACCTTCGTCACATCTTCACATGAAACAACACCTTGGTTTGGATTCACATTGGTTTCACTTTGGACTGAAGACCACACACAGGTTTCCATATACTCCCTAAGGCAGAAAAAAAAATCTGATCTCTCCCTGGCAGTTAGTGACCAGACAGTATCTTGGAAAATTGACATAGAAATAGGCTACAGAGTCTCCTGGGGAAAGTCAGGACATGGGACAGATTTTCAGACAGGAAGAGGAAAGGGAAGCTGGGAAATAGGTTACAGAGGAGATGCCCCGCCCTTTAGTGTTAGTGCATCAGGGAATCCATCTTTTATCTACAGGCAGGAAGTGAGGATATATATAGGAGGGAATTAGTCACTGATAAAGTTTCAATTGCTACTGTACCACTGTAACTGTTACTACTCGGTGCACAATTTCATAAGGTTTCATGCAATTGTGTTTTTAATGGGGAACAAATGTCTTAAAAGTGATCTGCCACTATTTTAGAAACGTGTTTTTAATCCGTTGCACTCCAGAAAATTAGCGTTTCTAAACGAAGCTTATATTTCGTATTTGTAAGGTGTGGTTTGTTTTTATGAAATAAATATAACTTTGAACTAACGTGTTTATTCTATTCTGAAACGTTTCTGGTTAAATGACGCCATCTTGAGGTTGACCAATGATAGTGCTTACAAAGAAAAATGGGATTTTGCTTTTTAACAGAAAACAAAACAAAACGTATTAATAAAATGACAAATGTTTAAAATCTCTTTTTCTTAACCAGAACGTGCAGAGTACTAAATAAAGAGACATAGCCATGTACTGTTACCAGAATCTTGAAATTAATAAATTAAAGTTGACACACTATAAACCTTTTGACAAAGTTTTAATTCTGTAATGCGGCCTCAAAAATAAAAAAGAAGCAATTTGAAGTGCCTTTCCAACAAACAGTACAGGATGATAGTGATTATTTGTGGATACACACATGTACAGAACGTGGAGCACAGGAAGAAAATACTGTAAACATGACATACAAAATCACGTGATTTTGGTTTTGCCCGTAAACTACTGCAGTCTAAACAAGACGTCTTAGAGATTAACGAGATTTACGACTGATTTGAAGGCCACCCTAAACAGCTTTATTATTGAACATCTTTATAAACAGATTATTGAAAACTTAAAGTGTTAACTTTAAAAGTGTTACTAAATTTTTTGTATTCTTATCATGCATTCTTGTTCAGACCTTTAATCCTAGCAGGCATTTACACTAACATTTCAAGGGCATCGTTGGTTTTGCACAGAAGGTGGCGCTATAAACACGACAAGAAATCTGTGTTTTGCGACTAGTATAAAGTTAACTTTAGTTTCTAAACATTATGTTGTATTGTATAGTGCTTGTGCTGTCAAACTATTGTGACTATTTCAGACATTGTAAATAATTGTTTTTGTATTTGAAATAATACCATATACTGTATGTTCAACTCATAATTTACCCAGTTTGATTAATGTTTTAATGTGGATTTTATTGCAATTATTGGTAATTAATTTATCTCTTCTAAAGCTGCTTTGTGAAAAACAGCATTGTGAAAAACAGTATCTACAGTACCTATAAACGTAAAGTGGCACAGATTGGCTCAAAGCTTTCACATGTAAGTAAGGTTTTCCATACTGTTAGAACAGGTGGTCTTAAAATATTTGGCAGTGGACATTATTTGTAACTATGGCCTTCAGCTGTGCTACACTACACCTACACTATGCTTGGAGGAACATGTAGATCATATTGAAAGTTACTTTGAGGCCTATCTCAAAGAAATGACATGTTAGCACCGAAAATCTAGCTATGCATACTGCATCTCTCCTCGTGACTTCAAAAGCATTGTAAGAGACTGGAATTAAGTAAGAACATTGACTATTTTTAACCAGGTAAAGTCAGTCTAGGTTAAGTTGCATGGTATTCTGGACAGGAGAGAGAATTAGCTGGCAAAACAATATAGAAATATGATGCCACATTTTTACCTGCTTTTAAAGTTTCCAACCTTTTTAAAATTCACATCATTCAAAAACCCATATAATCACCATCATGTTTTTTCCAGGAAGCTTTATTATCTGGATCTGAGCTTTAATGTGTTTTCAAGCAGTGCTTAATGTAATATGAGATCTTCAGAGGCTGTAGATTTTTCTTCCAACTAAGTGTGACACATTCCTTTCATGGTACTCATGGTAGGCTGTTTTTCTAAGTAAGAAGGGAGACCAAAAGTCACCATGGGGTTGATGTAGCTCAGCTGGTAGCATGACACTTGCAATGCCAAGGTCATGGGTTTCCAAGAAGCACACATATAATAAATATCATGTATAACTCAAATGCAATGTAGGTTGCTCCTCTGTGCCCTTTTACATAACATTAATAATAATAATAATAATAATAAATAAAATTAAGCCCCAAAAATGTGTAGGAACAGATTGGAGTTGAAACTAAGTCTTCAAAAGGTTACAAGAAGATACTACAAGAATGCTAAAACTTATATTTGGACCTGCCCACCTGCAAGAGGTAAATCTATTTGAAATAGCTTTTTGAAAGGCTGTGAATTCTGTCCTTGACATGACACCTTTAAAACATCTTATGTGAGTCTATGCATTTACAAATACCAAAGAACTAACTGCTAGCTTCAAAATCTATTTCAGCCACATCTATTTCCTGTTTACAGCCTAGCTGGAACTTAATTATCGTAAGCTTTATATAGACAACAGATCAGTGAGGTTTCAACTTTTACTGGACTTGCCAGGGAACTAGCTAGAGAGTCTATGCACATTCCACAGAGCTGGAGAAATACCCCAGACTTAAACTGAGTAGGCCTTTCGCTAAAGATATCCTTTCAAAGTTGCAGCCTCCGAAAGTCAAGATGATTTTCTGCAGAACAAAGAGAGAGCATGCAAGTAAGCCTAAGGCAGATGGGGCAGCCAATCAGACAAGCTGTAAACAAATGATCTAGTACAGAGACTATGGAGACAGTGGGCTGACATTCTTATTAATATCTTCTTTGGCTGGTGTGGAGGAGTCTAAATTAACAGTTTGCATTCAGTAAACTTTAGGCTTACATAGTTTATACTAGTTTGTAAGGCTGCATTTTACTCTGGCTGGATACTTTTCAATTGCTTAATTTCAGCTCAACTTTTGACGATGTTTTCGATTATTTCGTTTTTTTGACGTCTTTGTGACTGTTTAATAGTTTAATTAAGGTTTATACAGAAGGGGGTTAATGACAATGTTTTGTATATAAAAATATATATTTTTTATATTGGGCTCAAACACCCAATGTGATTTGCAACATTTTAAAATAACTTGACTTTAAAACAACTGTTATTAATAAAAA
>JBAJNP010002506.1:0-47532 GCA_036877545.1 Yasuhikotakia modesta
ACACACACACACACACACACACACACACACACATAACACACACACACTAATGTTCTAATCACAAATGTAATGCAGCCCAACACAGAGTTCTGAGGTTCCTCACACCACAGACCAGGAACTGTAATATCAGGAGATCATGTTTTATTTCTCCGTGGGAGGACAGGAAATGCTGACCTGGGTTCTCAGCACATCAAAACGTCTGGGTGAGCAATCGGAGAACAAAAATTCAAGCTACAGTTGGAGCTTCTCAGCACAGCCAGACCACCGAGACAGTTTCTAACTATAACAATCCCCTAACAATGGAGACCATCTTCTCCACATGTTATCTGACCACTGAAAGATGTGAGGAGCGATTAGCAGGATGCCGGAGCGCCAGGGGATTCAACGAGGGTCTCGCTGTTCTCACACCTTTTCTCTGTTGTCGTTCAGAGATTCAGCACTTGAAAACACATTAGCGAGGCAGGCGTGGGCATGCGCTGACAGATACAGTCGCTCTACTGCGAGGAAACCGCGTACCAAAAAACAACACAGACCTGCATGTGGGCTTTTACCTTAGAGTCTGTGTGCAGTGCTGATCTCAGAACTGTGTTTTAGCTTCCTGACATGTCCTGCACTGTTCAATCAATGGCAAAAAGCAAGTGCCTCACACACTGGAACAGAAAGTGGAATATTTCTGTTTTGGCGTTACAGACAATCTGAAAACACAAACAGATCAATAGATCTTTACTACAGTCCACTTTAAACTTCCATACTGCTAAACATAACATAAAGTTAACTTAAGTGCTGCACAAAACTATACACAAAACACCACTTAAATTAGCATTTTACAATAAGTTACTGTTACAATGTTTAACATTAGTTAAGTGCTTTAGCTGGCACAAACTAACAATTACCAATTTTATACAGTATTTATTCAGTTTAGGTTTTGTTTCTTTGATTTGCTAAAAGCTTTATCTGTTAACATTAATTGCACTTAATTATAGGAAATAAATAACTAAATGTGCATGAAAAACCATAATTGGTGTTTTTTAAAATGCACCCTTAAAAAACAAAAACACAGCTTCTCTTCTCATGCACACAAACAGAGATGCTCTTGTGTTTGTTTTTGTTGTTTCTGTCTTTCAGCTGGAGTAAATGATGCTCCGAGGAGCGCCGGTCGATGGGAATTGTTTCCAGACTCTTTACACAAACCGGATTTCTGTCTCGGCACGGCGTTCCCTCCGTCTGTCTGCGCGCTGTGATTGGCATCTCACTCATTCCTGCTGAAAAACAGCTGCCTGCTGTTCAAACTAGTTAAGACCCCCGAGCACGGCCGCTGACAGACGCCGCAGCCCGCCGCTCGCTAACGCTTTTCAGCAGGTATGATCTGCTTCCAGATTCAAAGCACAGCAATACCTGTGCAAGACACTGTGCTGCTGTTAAGCACTTAAACTTGTGGCCATCAATCAGAATTGCTAAACCTGTCGCAGTTCAAAATCAAATCTGATACCCAGTGGCTGGAATAGCCATTTTACTTTTCCAGGTATTTTATTTGTTATGTAAAGAGGACAACAGTTATCTCAAAGGTTCACTGGAGATTAAAACAGTTCTCAGCGATCCCACACAAACACCACCAGCGGCTCGATGAGACCCTCGTTTATGAAAGGTGAAGAAAGGACGGAAATTAGGAGAAATTACTCAAGCTGAACTCAGAGTTGCTGAAGTGAAAACCGCAGCCCAAAATGTCAGAGCACCTGTTCTGACTCTCACACCTGGAATGGTAAGAGGAGAGACATGTTTATCTCTGAGGAAAATCCACCAATGGTTACCTTCAGTGGGGTTGACAGCTGTGGGTAAACTCTCCCAGTCAAGGGTCCGTGAGGGGCAGGGATGAGGGGAGAAAACAGCATCTATCCCATTTTCCTGGAAAAGAAAAACATGCAAACACATCACCTGAGGAAACCTTTCTATCAATGCAGAGAGTTACCAATGAGTTCTTTACAAGACTCCAGTTAGTTGTGTGTTATATGCAGGCAGTAAGACAGTTTACTGGGTTGAGGAAACCAGCTATTATACCTAAACTGACAATTTGTGGTGTTTCCTCAGCAGAGAACAGCTGAAATAAAACCAGGAAAGTGTTACAGAGAAGTTCAAGCTTGGAAATCCTATGTCTAAAAGCCTTTGTTTCATTTTCTTAATCTGAATTTTTTTATTATAGTGACCTACAGAAAATAAACAAATGCATTGCAATTATTTTTCACTGGTAATGAAACACACAAGTGAAATAAAATGGCATAAAGGACTTGCTCTTAAGTGTTCAAAAAAACAATTCACTAGCCTTGGAAAACAGCTAACCTTGGAATTACCAGCAAAAAGTAAATATGCAAAATGTTAACAGTAAATATTATTTAAAGCAAAGGAATAGCAAAATAAGCTAAACAAAAACAAAAAATGTGAGCCATATACTGAAATACAGCAGGTTCTGAGGTTCTGACACCATTTAGAGAAGATCAGATTGGACCTCAGGAACGTTGTGTGAGTTGTGGGTGGATTTATGGATTTATAACAGGAAGCAACAAGCACCAGGTGGACCTCATCCCACACCGCCAACGGCAATCCTCGATTGTAAACGTGTTTTGCGGGCCGGTGGAGCGACGATCTTGCATGTAGGGGATCATCTCACCTCATCATGGCCGTGGCCCGACACTCAACACATTCTGAACACACTGAGCCAAGATGCTCCTGCAGAATGTGCTGGTTCGGGCAATTTCCTTCTTTTTCCTTCTTTTTTGAAAGTGATTGATATACAGACATATTCCTGAAGCTAAAACCCTTGTGAAGATCTGAGGTTCAGAGCTGCAAGTCTGTCTGGTCAGAGCAGCTGGTTCCTGCACATCCCGTCTTTATAAATCCAGGCCGGGTCCACTGATGAAACTGTCACTTGCTCTAAAGCGATGACCCCGCAGCAACAGCTGCAGCAGACCTAAAGCTGAAAGCATGCAGCTGAAAATCCCTGCGGGGCGCATTTAAGTTTGCATGCTGGGACCCAGCTCATTCGCACACACCAAACTGATATCCACTAGCGTGACAGGAAATGTCTGATTTATAGTCGCTAAATGCCAGAAGTGGCAAACACACACACAGACACACACATACACACAAGCAGGAAGGTGGGAGTACGGCTCAGAACTGAGAAGCTAGACACAGCTGTGCATTTATCACCTGCTAAAGAGCTTGTGGTACAAAAAATGTAAAAAAAATGCAGTGTTGTTGCTCTGATTGCCGTTCCCTCAGAAGACAGCGAGACCACTGCCGGCCTTTTACCCATTATCCCCCGATTTCTGCACTGGAGATAAAGTGTTGCTGGGGTTTGTGGTGTGTTCAGAACCTCCCACAGAGGAGGCCGGAGATCAAATAAGCAGGAGAGGAGAGCACAGGAGGTTACAAACAAAATCCACGACTCCTTCGGGTTCGGAGAGCGTTCATCGGGAAACAGTAATGATGTCACAAGCTGAGCTTTCTGTGTTATATGGTCTTACGGGTCCATTATTATGTGAAAGAGTGAGTGAATTACTGATGTCTGGAACACTGGAACTGGGAGTAAACAGGAGAACTAGCATGGAGTTGGAATGGAAGCAAAAACAACAAGTTTTTATTTGTTTAACATATTGTGATCACTAAGTAATTCAAATACCTAAAATACAACTTGTATTTTATAGTTTAAAAACTTCATTATTTGTTCTCAAATGCTAAAAGGTCGTAAACAATAAGCAATATTAAATATAATAAGTAACATGATAAGAATGTGTCCAAACGTTTGACTGTCATTTTATAAATCAATAAATAAATGTTTTTAGTTTATTTACAGAGTATAACAATAAGTATCTGTTTATTTATTATTTATTTACACCATAATCTGCACTCCTATGAATGAACTTCAGTCAGATGGCACCTTAATACCATTCGTCTTAAAATATCAAGAGTCCGGGAGTCCCATCAGTTAAGAGTAAGTGCGGCTGCTGTTCCGCCTCGCTGGAGAGCATAAATCCTTTATCATCCCGGTTCAGACCTGCGGTGGCGCACAGGGCCGCTGTAAAGGGATGGGAGCACGCAGCAGAACACATTGAAAGCGGATCGCTGTTCAGGGATTATGGGAGTTTGCAACTGACAGGTTAAGCGGTAAAGAGAAGCGCGTCTGCATGCGTTATCTCTTACCGTAAAAGAAAGCGCTATGAGGAGACAACTGGAGAACGAAAGCAAAGAGCGAGAGAGAGAGAGAAAAGGTTAAAGGGGAATTCAATTACTTGCAGTTTGGTTAAAGTCGGTCTCGGGCCGCCGATGAAGGGCTCTTGCTTGACTGTGGGGCTGTCCTGCTCTGCTCCGCTGGGTTTCGGGGGCCCCGAGCGCTGGGGGCAAGGGTCAGCCGTGCTGACGCTGAAGAGGGACATCCCACAATCCTTTGCGGCCCTCAAAACAATGGGGAGCTCCTGCACACGCCGGTACCATTTCAACAGCAGCGGGAGGTGGGAGAGCGTGGAGGAGTTGTGCTTCTTAAGAGACATCTGAAATATAAAATTAATACATAAACTAATTTACAGTATTTATTAACAATAACGTACCACTGAAGTAAAACAACAGAAGAACAGTCACAATGTTCATCAGAAAACTGCAAAAACAGCTCATTGAACTTTCTCAAATGAAATGAATGCACATTTAAAAATCTGCAGCGACAGAGATGCATGATGTAACGCATCAGACTGCTGCATGCGCTGGAGCTGGAACTGCAGCTCAATGCTCATCATCGCTGCAGAAGAGAGGAGATGAGGACAGAAAGTGGGAGACATGCTAGATGAAGTGTGAAAGGAGATCGGAGGAGTGCAGGAGACAGGTGAGCAGAACGAATCGCGATGAGGGAAAGAGAAAAGAGAGGAGGAGAAACGGACGGATAAACACAGACATTCAGATGCCCACACACTTGACCTGAAAGTCACATCACAACAGACGAGAAGTGACAAGATCTTTGCTCAGAAGAAAACAGAAGAGATTCTGTCCTATTCAACAAAGACTCAAATCAGAAAACATATCAAATGATATAAACCAATTCGCCCAAAATCTCACAGCAGTCCGTCAGTGCAGACGCTCGCTGGAGCACAGGTTCAAATTTGGCCTCAACAACAATTCCAGAACCATCTTTCTCCTCTGGATCATAAAGACAATTGAAGATTTTGTGTCTAAACACTAACAGCTAAGCCTTTATTGAGCTGGATCTCAGGGAGCTTATATGATTGGCTAATCCTATCCCCCAATCACTGCATGCTGTACAATATATACTGTCCAGTTTCTTTCCAATAGACTACTGCATGTCTCTTCATGCAATAATTTCCTGCATTCTGCTGCAAAATGCAAAAAACCTTTGCAAAAAAGTAAAAGTAAAATGCTCAGACACATTTTTGTGTAGGGCACAAAATATGTAGGGCTTACATGCATTTAGATGTTATTAAAATAATATCACAATTAATTAAAATAATGCTCTTTAAAACCTGTTTCTTTATGCACAATGTTATTGATGTTGGGGTTGAAGTTTCTCAAAAACTACCTGTGTGATTTAAGAGGGTAAGGACCACCTTAAATCAACTGATGCCACAGTCACACTGAGTTCACATGCAAGAAGAAACATCTGTTAGTGTCTTTCCTCACCAGGTACTGATGGATGCAGGGCAGCAGCACAACATCAGTGAGGGTGAAGAACAGTCCTTCTGCGAATACATGCTCCAGTTCCGGCAGATCCGTGCTCTTGACTTTCCTGATGTCCGATCGCTCTCTGGTGGAGACGGATGGAGCTGCATCCACACACAGCTTCGCCAGAGCAGCACTGAGTTCAACCCCGTGATGCGGTTCCTTGATCTCCTCGCTCTTTCTTTGAACTTCCTGCTCAGTATTGGGGACATTCAGTTGGGATTCACTCAGGGAGTTCTTCTGTTGTTGTAGTTTCTGTCTGCGTATTTTGTCATCATTGTGGACTTTGACGGGTTCCCCTAATTTTTTCTCCAAGTTCAGGACAGCGGGAGGCAGCTGAAACGTTTGATCCTGAGGGTTTTGTAAGTGTTTCTCCACTGCTGAGGGAATCTCCAACTCACACAGTCTGGTCCACTGACTCACCTGAGGAGCAGAAGAGAAGCAAGGTAACGTAACAGATGAACCTCAGTTATTCACAGATCATTGGTGTGGAGTTCCTGAGAACCTTTAGGAAATCTGAGAACCTACAGGAGATCTGAGAAGCTTTAGGGCTCCTGCTGGATCTGTAATGGGTTTGTGAGTAACACCTAGGCTTCTATCTTGTATAGAGAAGTATAAAGTCATCAATTTGTTAATCTTCCAAGCAGACATTGTTATTGGCTCTCATCTCAAACTCACCTCAGCACAAGCCTTCAGGCAGGTGTTCTTGAAGCCCAGGAGTGAGGCCACATCCCTGCGGCCCGGCGTCAGCTGACACGTCCTCTGAATGATGCGCCGCAGAACAACAGCCAGTCCGGCTCTGCAGAAGCCAGCGTCAGGCTCTAATGCGGCCGGGAGACGACACAACCTAACCAGAGCTGGCAGCTGGTCTTTCTGCACCTCAGACACAGACAGACCCTCAGGCACCAAACCTGACAGAGGCGGCAAAATGTCAGGCTGATCTGTGACCAGGTAGACAGGGAAGGACGAGCACTCAGTGTAAGAGAGGAGGAACAGAGTAATGGAGGTGTGCAGGGGGAGAGACACGACCCCGTTCAGGGTGGACACCTCGAGATACAGGCTCTCTGGGCTGCATTGTGGGTCTGGATGCTGCATTGTGATGTTTGATGTTTTCACCTACCACAAAAACACAGTCTTAGGCATTTGCCTTCATTCACCTGCAGGTCGCAGTACAGCATCAACTCAAGGAATATGAAACAAAAAGTGTGAAATTTGAGGTTTAATTTGCAAGCATTTCAAAAGTGGCAAAATACAGCACATCATATAAAATGGGTTTTATTGTAATATAATGCACACATGCACATGCATACACAAAACTTACAGATAACAGTAACACTGACCACAACATTAATGCAAATCTGAGCAACATCTTAGACCACAGACATCATAAAAATATGATGCCCTCAAACATGCAAGAGATACTGACCAATGAGAAACAATGTAAAGGTACTTACAGCGTCTTAATAGAAACACACGTGCAGCTTCCTGTGTTACAGCAAAAACATACCGGGTGTAAACCGATAACTGCGCTTCGGTTCCGCCCACCAACGTTACATTAACGTTCATATAACATATCGTTACACGTTACTAGAGTCATTATTATTAATATGCATTGAACAAAAACAAATAAAACATGTTTTCTTTCAATGCATTTCAAAAGATTTTAAAGCATTGTCAAATCGTTGAAAAAAGACAATGTCTTTTTTCAACGATTTGACAATGCTTTAAAATCTTTTGAAATGCATTGTGTGTTAAAGCTAACACTGCTATCTGAAAGTGTGTTTTTACTGTCTGGTTTCATGAGAATAAGATAATGAAATTGATATTTAAATAATACGTACATTAAATAAAACACAGATGTTGGGGGTAAGATCTCAATTTGAAAATCTTCTACAGGTGATCGATGAGCTCATTTTATTATGTGGATTATATCAGATCTTCCTCTACAGCTGCCAGTTCACTTGAGAAAGACGTGAGGTTTAATTCCAGCCAACAGACATTAAACCAAAGGACTGGTTGTGTGTAAAGATAAAAATAAAGTCATATAGTCCCGAACAGAAATATATATACAGACATGCATGTGTGTGTGTGTGTACTGTAGCATGGTTAATTTTAAGGCCTATGCAAAGTATACTATGCAAATATACATTACCATGTCCTCATTAGGCAGATGCTTTTATGCAAAGTGACAAGTGTAGGATGCTACAACACAAGCTCTCAAGTTCAGTGAAGTAAGCAAGTCTGATAGCACGAGTGAGTCTGAAAGAGATAATGTCATCAGCTCGGCTAGAAACGCTCTTCCCTCTCATCTCCTTAAGTGTGAGGCGGGGTCTCCCATCAGCCTCCTCCAGCCGTCCCTTTGATGCTGAATTTGCCCACCACGCAGCCGGGAGGGGGGACGCGCAACAGGCCCGGCCGTATCATTACCAATTTTCTTGCGACCAAGCCCGGCTGCTCCCTGCCAGTAAAATACAGCTTTGGTTTGAAGGCAGGTCTGTAAATAGCACAGAAGCAGGGCAGGGGACACAGAGAGGAGGCAGCAAAGCCATCCATTACTGTGTCTGCGAGCATGTGGAAGAGATTTTCCCCTGCCAGCTCTCCGCCACAAACATCACCATTAGAGCAAAGGGTGGAGACTGGAAAACAAGCCCTGCTGAACATGAAGAGATGAGAAGTTTGAGAAAGATTGTCAGAGGAGAGCAGGTACATCGGGAGAAATAACAGCCCCTCTGCAAGGTAAGAACATTTAATATTGAACATAGATTAGTACTGCAAAAAATACTGGCTGATGCTTTTTAAACGTTTGACGTGTGTTTTTTAACATTTTTCACTGTGTGCTGCACTGAATTAAAGGTATTGGTGACAATGGCTTATGTATCACTAAAGTCATCAGTTGTTGGAAATCTCATGTACAATAAGAGCAGATTTGTAATATGAAATCATTTCTAATGCAGTTTCATTTCAGGTTGATTTGCAAGAGATCGATGGCGTCGTGTCGAGTGATTTGTACACTTCTTCATCCTCAGGGTTTCCTGTAGTTTATTGCCTTGTAAATATTGCATGTCTTTGTAATGAGGGTGATTTGATGCACTCTGGGTGTGAAGGAGTTGAGCCCGAAATGACGGTTTCTCTGGGCTGAACAAAAACATTTTTGCTCTTTTTGTTCTTAAATTAGTAACATGAAATTGTCAAACTTTACTGTTCCATACAGAACCAAAAACATATCAAAGTGTCTGACGTGTTCATTTAATTAAATAAATTTTTCCCTTTTTTCCTTCATTTTATATATATATATATATATATATAAACATTGGCACCAACGTCTGTTACTTAACCCAGACCAGTTAAGCACTTGTCCTTTTTTTGCCACAGCAAACTTTTTATAAAGGTACTAACTTTGTATATAATTCAGCTCACGTTTACAAACACTGAAGAACCGCTTTTAAAGTAAGTGTTTGTTGTATGTTATTCATGATTGTGAATTATTAAAGCACTTTACAGTAGTTTAGGTTACAGTTTTAGTGATGGTTTATGCCTACGAACGTCTGTAATGTTCTTCCTGCTTTTCTTTCATCACAAGGCCACACCGCTTGAGATCTTTCATTAACATCCCTGAGGAGATTAACCCAGGGGCCCTCAAAGGAGAGTGTCCTGACAGGAGCCTCGTAATTAGTGGGGAGTTGTGGCTATTCATGGCGTCGTCAGACCACCAAGGCAACAGGGACCCCACGCACATCTCCAGAACAGATGGAGCTCCGTCCACAGCTACGTCCTGCCCCGTGCACAGCCACGCTGCTGAAGAACCGAGGAGGAACGGCTTGAGGAAGGGTCTGGTGAGACATCGAGACTACGTGAAAATCTCTGTGCCTGAAGGAAGAGGCAACAGGTTGCCATCAGAATGGTGGAAGACCATCATTGCTTTGGTTTATGCCGTTTTAAACCTGGTTCTGACCACAGTTATGATCACAGTGGTTCATGAGAGAGTGCCTTCCAAAGAGAGCAACCCACCCCTGCCAGATAAATTCTTTGACTATATAGACCGTGTTCAGTGGGCATTTACAGTGACTGAGGTTAATGGCATTGTGCTGGCGTCCATATGGTCTATTCAATGGCTTTTTCACAGATACAGGTAAGAAGTTTTGCTTAACAAACATGAGTCTAAAGCTGCGTTCACAACATTTCAAATATGTATTAAAGTATTAAATATTACGTATGTTAATATTTAATATATAATATATTAAAAAGAGACAGTTAATATATTAAATATATGCATTTAGATTTATTTAAATAACCTTTAGATTAAAAGATGCATGTTAAAATGTTTATATAACGTTACTTTCTAACATAATAAATAAAAGGTGAAGTTGTTACTGTGAGACACATAACTGTATTGATCATGTCTGTATGCTGTAATTTGGAGGTTCTACTGAAGGCTGAGTTGCATAACCTGATTGTAATCGAGCTGAGTCTGTGTTTTTCTGCTCCAGTCTGAACATTTCTGTAAATATGACTGTAATAGATACAATCATTCATAAGTGTAAAGACTCGCGTCCGACCCGTAATGATATTTACGGCTGGTGCGGAACATTAAAGGTCAGCACAAGCCGCAACTTTAATGGAGACCAACGTGATTTTTTTACAGGGCTATTGTGGGCCGAAGATATTTGTTTATTCTCGGCACGCTGTACATGTACAGATGTGTCACCATGTACATCACCACTCTGCCTGTGCCGGGGATGCACATGGTCTGTGCCCCAAAGGTAAACAGCCATTTTAAAAAGTATTTCAGTTGTTCCTGTTTGTCGTTTTGTTTCCCTCAGGAGCTAAAGCTTGAATATTAGATCAAAAGGCATTTGGCTTCTTAAATCTGCAATTTCCTCTTTTGTTTGTTGACAATGTGAGCGTTTATACCAGTGATCTCAAACTTTAGACTTCATGACCTGTCCATTGTTCACAACACACACACACAAACACACACACACTTACAAACACACACAGTTTTCCCCAACAAACTATTCTACAGCTTGGCATAAGAAACACTGTGTTTTTTGTTTTGTCTTAATTTAAATCATTTTAAAGTTTAAATGGTTGTGTATGTGAATGCAAACATCACTCATGGTTTTAACAATTAGTCAAGTGTTTAGTTTCCTTTCTCACCTTGTTCTTCACTCGTTTATTTTCTCCTCTCATCACCATGGGTCACATCTTTGGTGCAGCTGTACAGCGACTCTGAAGCGAAGCTGCAGCGGGTTCTGCAGCTGCTGTCTGGAGGCGGATTATCAATCACTGGCTCTCACCTTCTGTGTGGAGATTTTCTCTACAGCGGCCACACCGTCATCCTCACGCTCACATACCTCTTCATCAAAGAGTGTATGTCTCACATTCACATCATCAGCCACCCAAAACTGTCCGGTTTATAAATGAGGTTTCCTGGAAAAAACAACAGAAATTATTATGAACACCCAGTTTGTTCTTTACTTAAGTTACACACTGTAAGAACTTTTACAAAGTTAAACAAAATATAGTTTTGGAGATATTAACACATAAAACAAACACATAAAATATAGTTTCATACACGTTCTATATGAATACAGCCACAGAAAAAGGTGTCATATTAGAAAGCAAACAAAAAAACATGCACAATGGCAGACAGTAAATATGCATTTAACTGGAATATTCCTTCACAGAGGAGCTCATTAGAGGTGATGGATTGATCTTGACTGTTTCATTGTTTTGTTTTGACAGATTCTCCTCGGTCATTCTGGTGGTACCACTTGCTGTGCTGGTTAATGGCAGCTGTGGGTGTTGTGTGTATACTGGTAGCTCATGAGCACTACAGCGTGGATGTGGTAGTGGCATATTTTATCACCACACGACTCTTCTACTGGTATCACACGATGGCCAATTTGCAGGTAAATGTTACCGTTAAACCTTTATTTTCTCAGTTTAGTTTTTAGAATTTAACTTTTTGGAAGAGAAACTTCAAAAAACTTTCTCAATAAGTAACAAAAATGTTAAACATCTTGTTTCGAATGTTAAAGGAACGCCCGAATGTCTAGTTTTGTAGACATTGTTTTAACGTTATTGCTCATTTGATCTTTCTGTAGCTCAACTGGTAGTTGAGTGTTGCGCTAACAATGTCAAGGTCATGAACAAACACACACACTGATAAAACCTGGGCAAGGTTCTACTTTTAATGTTAAATGCTTCAGGACAAAACCTTGTTTCCAAACTCAGCCCTTGTGTCAGGCACTGATGCACGTATTACATCATCTCCTACAGCTGAAAGTCAAATAACAGAGATGAATGTTTATAGTTTTGTACACAGATTGATTTTTGACCTTAGCGTCGATCTCTCAGCCATGCACACACCCAAAACACAAACACAAATGCACACATCTGACACCTCCGGGACTCCTCAGCTTTCAGAACCCTTGAATTAGAGTCGGAATATCATTAAACTCTGGGCATTAAAATGGCACAGAGCCTTTTACAGAAAGTGTTTACATAACTCAGAGTACGGCACACACCAGCATGAAAATCCATTAGGCCAGGCTTTTGAGAAAACGACTCTCTGATGGTTGTAAAGTGCTGCACATTCGATGTTTACGCTAGTCTGAAAGGATTTTCTGAAATCCAGATTATCAAAACACACACAGACCAATCACAGATGTCTATAATGTTACACGTGAAGTCACATGATATCACAGAAGGGATCTCAGGTATGGTGTGTGGCTGTTTCAGGGTTGTAAACTCTTATCATGATGTTGACTGTAATTAAATTGCTCTTCTAAAGAGCTTTGGCTCAACACTGACATCTAAATGAATAGTGATCAAAATACGATCAAATAAAACTGAGCTTTATGTAGCACATTTTATAATATCTGTTAAGTATTACAGAGGTCACAACTTTGATTCCTAGGACATGTACTTTCTAAAAAGAGTTTAAATGTGCAGTAAGGTGTGTTGAATGAAAGTGTTTGACAAATGCGTGTACATTTAAATGTAAGTCATTTTCTCAACCCTGATTAAAGTTCTATTAAAGACATGCATGACCGTATAACCAAATGTTCACTGTTTTAACAGACGTTAAAATGTTCTCCGAACAACTATCTCACTCACACCTGGTGGAACCCTGTTTTTAACTTCTTTGAGAGGAACGTTCAGACTCACGTTCCTTGTTCCTTCTGCTGGCCGGTGACGTGGCCTCCTGCGTGTCTGAAGAACCCCTGTAAGAAATATTCCATGGTGCAGAGCGGCCGGGAGGAGTGACTCTGTTTGTCAGCCTGATTTCATCATAATGTTTGTATTTTGCTCACTGCCATCTGAGTGTTTATGTCAAACCAAAGACCAGATTCAGTTTGAGGTCACTGCAGACAAACGTTATTATAACCAAAGTATCTAAGACCAAAATCATTTGATAGATCAGTTTTGCATTTCATGTGTGGTATTATTCATTTGCAGTCAGTGTGGCCTTACAGAAACGCAAGTCATATGATTTTAATGGGATACTGGAAATGGTCATAAAATTATAGATTTGCAGAAATTTTCCCCACAGACTGTGTTTCTGTTCCTCTTATTGAAAATGTCTCCAAGTTATGCATGTCATTTCTAGTCGTCATATTTGTCTTTTGTTATTTAATTGTGATATTTAAAACATGCTTTGGCATTACTTGTTTAATTTAATACAGTAGTGTTTTGTAGTTTAAATGCATGCTGTTTTTTTTCTAGTGAATCTGTATTTTTATTTCTTTTTAAAGCTGTTTCAGAAAAGGCAAAATAAATGGTTCACATTACTGACTGGTGTCATTTTTAACGTGTTATAGTTTTAATTATTGAAATATTTCTCAAAAACTGAACACTAGCACAAACTACCATCTGCACTTATATAGCCCAGCGTATTGCTGGTTATATTCCAGTTATAGATGTAAAAATTAAAGGCTTTACATCCAAATAAAAGTCATAATTATAACCTGTAAGAAACTGGAAGTTAAAAATATAAACTTACAGAACCGAGTCCTTTCGAGTCAGGCGCCACATCTCATTGGACAATTCTAACCCACCCCTGCGTTACGTCACAGGCTGATCGACCAATCATTGTTCAGCGCCCTCCCCTCAGCCAATGATAAACATAAACATTAAACTCGTGCTCAAAACAGGAAGTGAATGAGTTTGACCGGCGGTAACCAGAAGCGATTGTAAGTTAGTTATGGTTTCTTTTCTCGTAAACAGGTCATTTGATTAGGGAACGAATCGTGGACAGGATGCTTCGTCTATGGCAGGATCTGAACCTGACAAATGCGTTTTCACCCGCTAATGTTGCGGGCCTGGTTGCGTTCATGCTCGTTTTCTGTGCGCTGCAGCGGTACCAGAGGCATAGGAAATACGCGAACATCCCTCCCGGGCCGAAACCATGGCCCATCGTGGGCAACTTTGGGGGCTTTCTCGTGCCCGCGTTTATTTTAAAACGATTTGCACAGAATCGAGAAGAGTTTGAGAAAAGGGTGTCGAGTCCACTGTCCCCGCAAGCCGGGCTGACGGAGATGTCCAAACTGTACGGCAACATATTCAGTATTTTTGTTGGACCTCAACTCATGGTCGTGCTGACGGGATATGACGCTGTCCGGGACGCGCTGTTAACTCATGCGGATGTCTTCTCTGACAGACCAGAAATACCCCTCATAACTATTATCACCAAGAGAAAAGGTGAGAGGCATGTCAAAAACAACAGTAGAATAAATGTAGACAGTGCACAGCTGAACAAATGCAGGCAAAGCTTTAAACTGTTGCCTATTAAGTGATGTCCTGTTGACAGGGATCGTGTTTGCGCCCTACGGTCCGATGTGGCGGACAAACCGCAAGTTCTGTCACAGCACCCTCCGCAGCTTCGGGTTCGGCAAACTGAGTCTGGAGCCGTGCATACGAGAAGGTCTGAGCATGATCAAAACCGAGCTGCTCAGCTTAAACGAGACAGCAGGGGCTTCTGGCATCGATCTGACCCCACTCATCAGCAACGCAGTCTCCAATGTCATCTCCTCCATGAGTCTGGGTCAGCGTTTCAATCACCAGGACAAGGAGTTCCAGACCATGCTGAACCTCATGGCCCGTGGGCTGGAGCTCAGCGTCAGCAGCTCCATTCTGCTGGTCAACATCTTCCCCTGGCTCTACTATCTGCCCTGCGGAGTCTTCAAAGAGCTGCGGCGAGTCGAGATCGATATCACGGCCTTCCTGAAGAAAATCATAGCAAGGCACAGAGCCACGCTGGACCCAGAGAACCCCAGAGATTTCATAGATATGTATTTGGTGGAGATGCTGGCCCAGCAAAACGGAGGCAGTTCAGAAGAAGGCAGGTTCTCTGAGGAAGATCTCTTCTACATCATCGGAGACCTCTTCATCGCAGGCACTGATACCACCACAAACAGCGTGTTGTGGAGTATTCTCTACATGTGTTTGTATCCTGACGTACAAGGTAGCAATCAGTCGTGTGCATGCTTACATATCACTTATAAAGTCACAGTTTACTATCTAAAGAGAAGCTGCAAAAAGTACATGATTCAGAATCTGAGATTTTTGGTCTGCTTTTGCAGGTAATGTCAGTTTCAGTTCATTTGACTTTAACATGCATGATAAAAACTGATAAATTATCTGAGCTTCTGTAGTTCAAACAGAGGTGGCGATAGAGAGACAGAATGCAGCTATAACACAGTTTAAATACTGATGCTGTTGTGTTGTTTTCCTGCAGAGAAGGTTCATCGTGAGATTGATTCAGTGGTGGGGCATGACAGAGTCCCGTCTCTCACAGATAAAGGGCATTTACCGTACACAGAAGCCACTGTCATGGAGGTACAGAGAATGACTGTAGTTGTTCCTCTGGCGATACCGCACATGACCTCAGAAACCACAGGTGAGGAAGGGAAGTTCTGGCCTTCAACACTGAAGTTGAGATTAAATGCAAATCAAAAATACACATTATTGCCTTTATGCTAAATATACACCAGTTAGTATTTTAGCTTATAGTATTATTTACACCTCAGAATTGCACCATACAGTGCTCTACTGAATGTATTGGACATGGGTCTAATTTCTTTATTATTTGATTTGTGCTATTCTAGAGCAAATACAAATGACATGAAGTTTTATCCACTATTATTTGATGTCTTATAAATGATTAATGAACTGAATCGGGTCAATCGGGTCACCCCACCTGTAATCCACAGATTGGTGACACCAAATATTGATTTCGATTAAAGTGCAATCCTGATTTTTCCGTTACCACTTAAATTCAAGGTGAATTTCTGTCCACATCATCACAAACATCAAGAACAATTAAATCATTTTAGCTAAAATTGTTTTTTTTTCCCAGAATTCCGAGGATACACCATTCCCAAGGGCACAGTCATCATTCCCAACCTCTGGTCAGTGCACAGGGATCCCACAGTGTGGGAAAATCCTGATGATTTTATTCCTGCACGCTTTCTGGATGAACAAGGAAATCTTCTCAGGAAGGAATGTTTTATTCCGTTTGGGATAGGTATGTGTACATCTGTAACATGCAGCTCAGAAACCTCCAACGTTTCTTTAACGTTTACATTGGCTGTCAGAATGCTTTGAGCAACGTTGTCCTCACAGAGCGTGTCCTCTGCTCACAGGGAGGAGGGTGTGCATGGGAGAGCAGCTGGCCAAGATGGAGTTATTTCTGATGTTTACCAGCTTGATGCAATCCTTCAAGTTCACACTTCCAGAGGGGAAACCTGCTCCGGCCACACGGGGGCGCTTCGGTCTCACTCTGGCTCCGTGTCCGTATACAGTGTGTGTGACAGCGCGCTGATGAACAGCATTGAATTGTATTATAAAGCAGTTTATAGTTTATATGAGAATGTTTGTATCATATTGGATCATAATATAATTTTTTCTTATAATGAATCATTTCAGAAAATAGACAGACACACCCTGAAGTATTAAAACCGCACATTTCAATTTCATTTTAGAATTAGGTTTTTAAATCTATATTTTGTGAGCTGAATTCATGCAGAATCTGCATTAAAAAATCTTCTATCATCTTCTATCTGGGGTTTTTGTTCATAATAAAACCGCTCGCATGTTTTTTATTACTGTTATTATTAATTGTAATATTATAAACAAATGAAAAGACAAAACAAATTATACAACACAAACAAAATACATTATAAAACAATTTCCAATAGTTTAAAAGTTGACATTATGTTGCTTATAATAATGAATTAGTAGATGATGACGTTTCCCAGACCGGAAATCACGTGTTCAGCTCAACCCTGCTCTAGTTCCCGAGCGCGCGCCCGGAGCTGTGCACGCGCGCAGCCGGAGAGACAGTCATGGCGTTCGTCACGCGTCAGTTCATCAGATCTGTGTCGTCATGTGCGATCAGACATGTCACTGTAATCGGAGGGGGTCTGATGGGTGCAGGCATCGCACAGGTAAAACGATCACGCGTGCGTTTACGTGCAACAGCTCCTTATGAGCTAGCGTGCTACATGCTAACTGCTAACTGCTGTACACAATACTGATTTAAACTGATTCGGTGTGTTTGACGAACAGTTGCGTGTTGCCTGCCGTCGCTCCGTGGTCGTATCGTGTCAAGCTTGCAGACTTTTGTTGTGTTGCCTCTTAAATCCTGTCGTTTAATATCGCAGTCACCTTTCACCTAGTTATCAACAGAAAACTTACACCTCCGTAAACTCTTTACACGAGACATCCAGTGTTTGTTGCATGAAAAGCAACGTCCTTAAATCTGTTCTGCGCTTGATCTGTTTTAAAACTTCACTGTAAATACGTTTCCAATGTCAAACCAGAGTTACGGGAACCTTCTGCTTGCGGTGACGTCACAGGACCAGTGACGTCACGCACCTTCATGAACTCGATGTTTAATGACATCTAATTTCCTGCCGTTCAAATTGTCAGGTTGCTGCGTCCACGGGGCACACGGTGGTGCTGGTGGACACGTCTGAAGACATCTTGAAGGCTTCTGTCAAGAGCATCGAGACTAGTCTGAAGAGAGTGGCAAAGAAGAAGTTTGCCCAAAACCCAGCGGTTAGTTTTAACAGTGTCATTTTTTTCTTAGGAGACTAAGACTGATTCATTTCAGCACTGAAGGGCAAACAGGCATATGCATGGTTTTAACTGTAACAAACTGCTATAATATGGACCTGTCAATCATATCCTCCAGGATGGCGAGGCGTTCGTTCAGAAGGTGGTGAACAACATCTCCACGGCTACAGACGCTGCTGCTGTGGTCCAGGGAACCGACCTTGTGGTGGAAGCCATCGTGGAAAACCTCAAAGTGAAACAGAATCTTTTTGGATCTCTGGACAAAGTGGCTCCGGAGTAAGACGCTGTGTGCATGTTACCATCAGGAGTTTGTGTGATGTTCAGTATAACAGCCTTTGTGCCGTCTCCAGGCGTACCATCTTTGCAAGCAACACGTCCTCCCTGCCCATCGCAGACATCGCCAGCTCCACAGCTAGATTAGATCGGTTCGGTGGGCTTCATTTTTTCAACCCAGTTCCCATGATGAAACTAGTGGAGGTTTGAATTATTCTTACATTTCAGTCAATAAACACGTTTGTTGTAGCTGCGTAACATTAACTGAAACCATCTGTTCCAGATGATCTAAAAATGAGCTGGAATTAAACAGAGTATAATAACATGAATATTTTAATCTCAGGTGATCAAGACCCCGTCAACGAGCCAACAGACTTTTGACACTCTGCTTGAGTTCAGCAAAGCTTTGGGAAAACATCCTGTCTCATGTAAAGTAAGAGACCTGCTGACAGTCTGTAACATCCATGATGTAACATCCCACCTTGTGTTGTGACATCATTTTTACGTCATTTACAAATTGCATAATTAAGTTTCCTTACATTTTATGTTGGTCATTAGTTATAATTCTGATTTAATACAAGTAACTTTTGAGGACAGTGAAGTGACTCTGTAAATCTTTGCTATTAACTGTGACACCCAATGTGCCATTATCTGTTTTTTTAGTTCAGTTTTTATCCCAAACCCTTCTTTTCAGGACACTCCAGGATTTATAGTGAATCGCCTGCTTGTCCCGTACATGTTGGAGGCTGTCCGTTTACATGAGAGAGGTATTCATGAACCAGTCAGGCGTTAATAATGGGAATATTTATGATGACTGTGTTCAATCAATCTGTCGATATCTCACTAGGTCACGGTTCAAAAGAAGACATTGACGTGGCCATGAAGCTTGGAGCTGGATATCCTATGGGCCCGTTTGAGCTCCTGGATTATGTGGGATTGGACACGTCAAAGTTTATTATTGATGGTGTGTGTATGAATGCAATGTGTTTATAAATGCAGTGTGTGTAAGATAATGTCGTACCTTTTGTGTTGATTTTTAAATCTGTCTTCTGCTCTGGGCTCGTGTAGGTTGGTATGCGATGGATCCGGATAATCCGCTGTTCAGCACCAGTCCTCTGCTCAACAAACTGGTTTCAGAGGGCAAACTGGGCAAGAAAACCGGCGAAGGGTTTTATAAGTACAAGTGATGGAACATAACTGACCTAGAGAACAATAAAACACAATAAACCTGCTTCTGTATGAACCTGCTTGACTGCACTGACTCTAGATGAATAATCTGTGTCCTGGGATTCCAGGAAGTATGGAAATCTGTTCAGACATCTGTGCCTTGCTGTGATTGTTAAACAGATCATTTATTTTAAATGTATGAGGAATTGCTGTAGCAATAAAAGGTTTGTTTTAATTGTGTCCAATGGAAAATGAATGTTAAATATCTCGTTTGGGCGCAAGAGGACCGCGTTTCCCAATGTACTGTTGAATGAGAATAAACCTTGTTGCAAATTCACATCTGGCAGATGTTTCTATCCAGAGCGATTCACAGACATCATGTCAAGACACTGAAGATGCTAAACTTTAAAGTTGTTTATATATCGTGTTGCCAAAGTATGAAACTGTGTTTGCTGTTGTGAGCACAGTCTCAAAACCTAAAACAGACTTTAACGCGTTCAGTCGATTAGACAGGAAACGTAACACCAAACAGCATCTTAAAGAAGGAACTCACCTTGACTAAGTCATTTTCATCTTCTTCATCATGTTCTTCATCATGTTCTTCATCATGTTCTTCAAACGTCACACGGCTGTATCTCGTCACGTTAATGATGGACACGCTTCTCCACAACCAGCGTCAACATTGTTCACTTTAATTCTCTTATTAAAATTAAAACACTTATTTCTAAAGGGTTTTTTTTACTGTTAAATATTTTCCCCTGTTTATCTGGTTATTGGGGGTCGCTGGCTGACATCACCACACACGTGACGTAAATGACGTCAGAGATGGCATGACGACAGAGGGGATGAGATTTAGCGTTACGCCACGAAGACAAATAATTTCTACTACTTTAAAATCATAATGTGATATTGAAGCTGTTATTAAAACTGTTGTTAAATAATGACTTCATCGCATCTTCCGATAGATGGAGCCATATGACGTGTTATTCTGTACAGCCTGTATCTGAATGAATGAAACCATCACATCATATACAAACAGCATCAATGCATAATGAAATAACCTGAATAAGTTAGTTGCTTATATCACCGGTACGTTTTAAATGCCATTTGAGGATTCATTTTTTATTGCTTATTTCTATTGCTACACGAAATCACAGACACTCTCAACAAACTGTATCAACATTAAAGAAACAGATTTATCTTTGCGTCAAAGATGCCCATTTATTTTCATAAAAAAGACATGTTGAAACAGTTCAGATGTGATCCCTTGGAAGCAAAGTGCTAAACCAAGTTTACCATTCAAAATATTACAATGAATGTTTAAAACAGAACACTTGAAAATATTAAAAGATTTTTAAAAAAGCATGGAAATGTTTGCATGGAATAAACATGAAAAAATCCACTCTATGACCTACAAGAGAGGACAGAGGTACATCGCAATAAAAATGAGAACGACCAAGTGCTGGGGTAAATATTTATAGATATAAATCTGCTTCATTTGTCAATTTAGATCAATAAAATATAGACCTCTGGGTACCTGCTATTCACCTTTGTCCTAATGTTGCCTGCAAAAATACAGAGAAAAGTGACATCCAGACATCTCTTTAAAAAGCACACACTGAGCATTAATTTACACCTGCGCAAGACTTGGAGGTCAATATTCATTACAAATAGTTATCAAAAACGACTTATTTCTGCAAGAGGCTTCAACAAGAAAAGCGGCTTTCTTGTCTCCAAGCTTATTTTCATATACCATTATATTTATATATATATATAAAATGATAAAAAAACAAAATATACACCAAGAAATGAAAAGCATTAAAATAAAAAACCTTTCAAATAAAACATGAACTCAAGATGTAACGGAGAAATGAAAACGTTGATCTTTTTTGCGCCAGCACGCCAAAATGCAAAACAGAACCTACAGAGATTGTTTCCTGGGCGACACGTCGTCCCCAAATGTTGCGTCAGAACACTGTGAGGTCCGTCAGACCCCTGCGACGCTGCATGTTTCAGGGCAGTGAATGAAAGTGAGGGGTGACAGTGAACAAACAGTGGACAGAGGTGCCAAATAACTTAGAATAACTTAGGAACAGGTGTAGAAAAGAGTGTGTTTACATGTGGCCATGTGTGCGCTATGGTCAAACAAAATCAGTGCAATGCTGTAGGTTTGAGAGTGAGTTAAGAATTGAAAAGAACGTTGGAACGGGTTTTTCGCGGTCTGCGTGAGGGCCTGTGTTGATGGTTGTCTGTCTCAGTTCAATGTCTCTACAGCAGCACCTGCAGCCAAGGAGCAGATTTCACAAACCGGGACCCTCTGGAAATGACGCCGGGGTCGATGGGTGTTGGAAGGGTGAGGGTGGAGGAATCTAACAGGCTTCCATCTCTAAAAGTGGGCCTGTTGCTCCAGTCTTTGCTTTGCAAGATGAAAAAGAATTTCGTTTTCCTCCTATAGAACGAAAACAGACAGAAAAATGTGACTAGAGTTAAAACAACAAACAGAAATATTACCAAAGCATCTGCCGACTCATTCATAGTAATTATGCATGTAGCAAAAAATTTATTAAACCAACAATTAAATTTTAAAGGATCTGTGAGTCTCTGCATTGTGCTCTGTGCTTTGTACAGATGGGAACTTTCAATTAAAAACAGCATAACTATAAAAAAAATTCCCACGCTCACCAAAAAACTGAAAATTCGCAGCTTTATTTCTGGTATTAATCAGGTCTCTGAAACCCAAAGATTGATCACAAAATGTTTGTCCAATCAGAATCCCTTTTGAGAGGTGAAATATTAAATGTACCAGACTCTATTTTTGGTCGACAAGCTGTATGGGGTGATTTCAGAACGGCATCAAATGGAATTCCTGATCAAAGTGAGAAGCAGGAATACAGGAGCAAACCTTGGATAGATGGAGAGCGGAGAGAGAGAGAGAGAGAGAGAGAGAGAGAGAGAGGGATGGATGGATAAAATACAAAACCAGTAACGGTTTCCTCCCTGGAGCTGAGGTCAAATTCATCCTTTTCTGCGAGATGTCAGTTTTGCTTCTCAATTCTAGCCTGAACCGCTTTCACACACATACAAGCACGCATCCCTCTGTCTGCATGGACCACACGCTTTACCACACGTGGATAAAAGACGACTACTGTTCCTGATCTCAGTGTCAGATGCCTGGAGAGAAAATAAGTCACAGAATAAAGTGAGAGGGGGAAGGCAGCGGGGTTGGTGGCGGTCAAAGGGCCCTGGCGCTGTTATTTACCTTCCCTGCCCACTCTTTTTATCCCATGATCTCAAAGCCTCCTTGTGCCCTACGCTCCCTTCCTGGAGAGCTTTCTCTCCCAACCACAGATGAAAAAGGCTGGCAAGATGTCCGGCCGTTCCCTGCCAGTCTCCTGCTGGAAAAGGTGGATGTTGGGGAGTTAAAATGGGGGTAGTTGGTGGACCACCCTTCACGGTACGCCTCAGTACAAACGCAAGGGTTTAAAGAGCTACTTCCCATCTGTGGCATGGAAGCCAAGCCCTGACTCACAGGAAATGAAACACTCGTCTCTATTTAAGGGCCAGCCACTCTTCATCCTTCTCGTCAGCTCGCCGTCCCCTCAGCAGCGAGGCTGAGTGAGAGGTTAAGATAACAGGCATAACTCAGTGTCTCTCAATTGGTCCGTTCATCTCCTGAGGTAAACCAAGAACCTGTGGCTGGGAGGACCACACCTCCCCTTCTCTTGTCCAGCGCTCCTATTTCCCCAAAAACAAGGCGACTCTAACTGCTCTGAAAAAATATTATGAAAACACTTTTACCAGAAACACCAGGAACTCCCTAATTGAGTATTTTGTCCCCTGTATGGGCTGGAACACATTGGCCCAAACAAACATCAACTCTTAAGCATTTTTGAAGTCTGATATAAATGTTGCATCATTTTACACAGATAGAAAAAATGTTAAACTTGGTGTTGGAATTTGGTGTTTGTTGAGACAGCCTGAAGCCAAGCAGTGTTTTGAAGAAACAAAGGACTGATCTTTCATATTAAATACGAGTTGAGAAGGTCATATTGGGGGTGGCAAGGCAAGGTGCTAAATTTAAAATAAAAAACAACAATTAAAACCACTCATTTGAAACCAGAGAGAAAAGTTTAAAGCTTCCATATTATAATAAAACACTGGCAGTGGGGGTGTATATCTTAAAATCTGCTCTAGTCAGCAGAAAAGGTCTTCAACTGACTGTACCGCTGACCTTGTGCTGTAGCATTTGGCTTTATGTCTGGTGAGTCTATAAAAATTCAACAGGCTCTACAACCAATGATCTTCCAGGAGGAAGACAGCTTAAAAATGGGTCTAAGTAATAAAAACATCACCTGAAAGAAAAAACCTGTTTGAAGCATAACCACTTCATTCTGTCAGCAGTTTCTTTGGCCCTGAGACGGAAACATTTATGAGGGAAAAACTACACAAGTCCGTCTTTATAACGGCACGGAAACCTGGAAAACATGGATTTCTGCTGCAATCTCCCTTCCGTTTTCCCAAAGGTTTACAGAAAAAAAGTAGGTTAAACTAACAACAAGAAACATGTTACAGGTAGATGTACATCAGAGAGCAGAAGTTGGAGTGGAGGTCTGCCCACATCTGAGGAGTGAAGATCTCTGGCTCAGCTCGAGCACAGGAACAATGTTCTCCTGCAAAGCCTGAACTGCAAGCCAAGGCGGCACCATCAAAGAGCAGCACAGCGACTCCTCCCCTCCACTGCCGGCTGCTTCAAAGGACGTGCCTCACTCTCAGTCAGCGGTAGGAAGGGGTGGAGGAAAGGGGGTGGAGGAGTGCTTTCACAATGGGAGCCAGATTTACTGCCTACGAAAGGAACTCCAGCAAGGTCTTTTTGGAAACGTGGAAAAGCAAGTAAGAGAGGAGAGAGTGTACAGGAAACCACAACTAGAAGACACCACTAGCTTCACTGATTCCTGCATCTGGCCACATGTGACTCAACGCCACTTAATGTTTAAATGTAAACTGAAACTGATGGAGTTTATCATTTTAAATCACCTAGCCACTTGGAAAAGCCTTTTAACAGAATGACATCAAAAGCATTTGTACAAGCCCAGCTCAACTGTTTGTTCTCTGCGTACATACCAGACTTGAACAATTATGAGAAGACCTTTTTATAGAGCCATGGAAGGTAACCTGGTTCTCTCTGCCCTCAGTAATATTAACTACTCCATCATATGGTGATGCTAAATCTCTCAAAGCACAGTTGTTCCACTAATGTGGCTTTCATCTTTACAAAGGGGTAGTAGATGCCTACAAAGACCACCATGGAGAAAGAAGTCCATAGAACTGAAACAGAGTGGGCTTCGAGAAGATAAAGAAGGCTCTTCTTAGCAACACACAAGGGACTTTTGGTTTCTCCTCTTCATCAAAAGCTGACTTCTGGCCTCACACATCACTGGAATGAAGCATCAACCCAGCTCAGGCCCAGCTGTCCAACAGCACTCGCTTTCACATCACAGAGCAGGTTGTGAACTTCAGGAGTGACCAACACCTCCATCATTTCCCACAATGCCTCACAAATGTCAACCTCTGGAACGCTTAAAGCTTTTCAACTTTTAGCTGACTACTCTTATTTATGCAGCAGAAACTCACAACAGCCCAACATCAAACCTGGAAGAGGAACAAAGTCGGTACCGCCTGAACAGTCAGCAGAACACGTCAACACCCAGGTGGCAACAAAGACGTTTTGAATGCAAGAAACTATGGTGACTCACAACCTTGGCTTTCCTGACTGACTAAGACTATTTTCAGAGCCAGCTGCGTTAATAGACCAGAATTGTTGCACGGCTTTCCCCATTCCTAAAGAAAAAGAGCACAGTGGCAAAACAAGCCCGGAGGCCCTTGTGTGCCCCAGCTCAGATAACAACCTCAAAGCTTCTACATCACAAGGGTTAGTCAGACAAAAACTCTCACAACTAAACCTCAGAAACACATATGAGGACAAGACGGGAATCTTTGGATCAGTACATCACAACCTATTTAGCCATCAAGACTGTAACAATTAAAATAACAGAACTTGATGTAATTAATATTTATGAGTTGGGCGTTCCCCCTTCGTGATGTCACAGTGTCTTAACCCGCCTCCCAAACAATGAAGAGAACCATTAAGAGAACCATTACGAGAACCATTAAGAGAACAACAACACTTTTAAAACACTTCAAAAGTGAAAACAGGAAGAAAATTCTATTATGTGTTTTAATAGGGCTACAAATTAAGGAAATAGTTTCTTTCATTCCCAGTTTATAAGGATGTTTTTTGACAAAGTGACAAAAAAAAGACAGTTGATGGCAGTTATGCTGGACTGAGGCGTTTTCATTCACACAGCTGGTTTATTAACACATGGGGGCCATATGGGTGCCATGCTAAAAAGAGTTAGCTTACATCTGGGCCGACTCCTAACACTTCCTCAGTTTCCAAATATTCATCAACTGGTCCACTATTGACATGAGCCACTGGACTGTGATTGGAGATGCCAAATATTAAACATGGAAGAAATGAATGGGACAGAAATCTGATAGTGTGGACTTGATGTTCTCAGATCTGTTATGTGATCAGACAAATAAAGGCTAGCAAACAGCTCTTGATATAAGCACTGGTTCTGTAAACAGCCGCCAATGCCACAAACCTACATGAGAAGGGATGGCATGTTTTCCTCAGAGCTCTGAAAGAGAAACCACTGGTCATAGCAGGACAGATACTGGAGCAGTGAGTTTAAAAGAGGGAGGTTTACACAATGCAGCGGTGAATGGCTGACTGGTGAGTCTTTAGGATTAGTCTCGGTGTTTTTCAATTGCCAAGAACCACATTAGGAAACAAGGAATTTATGTCAGTCAGACCAGAGTTATGGAAGAAGCTCTTACCATTGTTCAGATGTACGCTGTTTTCATTCTCTGGCCTGTACCTGCAGGAAATCGTAGCTTTAATCACCTGATCTGATGCGTTTCCAACATTTATGCATTTGGAGAGACTGTTTTTATCCATCTCTCGTCTTAATTGTCATTATAGTGCCAACAAATAATTTGGTACATGGTGTATATTTCACATGTAAACATTATAAACACGTCTGGTTCAACTCCACATGTGTTTTGGATCAGAACATTAAATGTAAGCTAACAGTCACACATTGTTAATGAATTTTCATTGGTCAGAAAGCGTTTCTGTAAGAGGGTCGGGCAGGAAACAGTTAGAGGGTCTTTAAAACAGACTAATCCTAAAAGACCGATTTGTGAGGTGAAATAAGATGGAAAGATGGAGGGGTGGAGCAAAATGTGAGACTTTGAAATGATCAATACTTCTGCTTAAAGGCATTTATATTGTTAGCCAACTGTATAATCTGTACCTGTAACAATTACAATAATTTCTAACAAAACCCTGTCTAACTGTACAACTTTTATTTACTATAAAGCTGCTTTAAAAACTCTTTCAAAAAGAAATTGTACAGATCATAAATTGTTCTACTTTGTGACCTTCCAGGGATTTCTGAAGAGGAGACTGAATCTTACCTGAGGCAGGTTCCTGAATCTTTTCCCGCTTCCGCTTTTTCTTCTTTCCCTATAAAACATCCAAGGGAATATTTTAAAGTGACACACCGGCCTTTTCGTTAAATTCCTTCTCTTTAGGAATTTAGTCTTTAAATACCCCTAGTAATCTCAACTTTCTGAAAAAAAATGAGGAAAATTAAAACCAAAGTCACTTTAAAAAACAGAACGGCCCAATTGCAAAGATAAACCAGAATAAAATTTCCGCCCTGCCCCAGCTGACACACAAACACTCCAGTAGAGCGAGGCATCTCGACTGCTTTAGCATTTGTAGCTTAACCCAAATCCTCTGGCAGGGTGACTATAGGTACAGATAGTGCTGCACTGTCATTTCGCAGTCCAATATGAGGCACGCTCTCGCTGCCTGCTGTAAAGTCTGATAATCCACTTATTCAGTCGCTAATCTGTGTATTCTAACCCTGGCTGACAGAAGCAGGGAGCCCAGAGCGGTGAGAACGTCTCTGATTCGCTCAGAATCTTTAAACACTCGCGTTCACACTGCAGATGTTTAGTGGGTGATGAAAGTTCATCTGTCTTTGAAGTGTTTGATTTTACTCTTGTTGTCTTTCCGTTTGGTGATTAGTGTGAGCGTCAGTTTTTAGTTTAGCATCACATCTTGGCACGGCGCATTTGCTGAGATTAATGGCGTTTAAAATGTATCTGTTGGCTTCCATGTAGTATGTTAGCCATTTACATTAGCTGGTTCACATTCTCAGGTAATAAGCAGAATGATTTTGTAAATTGTTTGCAAAACTAGTTAAAATTATATAGGAGTTCAAATTACTTCAACAAAATTCACTTCACTCATGTTTCTGGGTCTAATTTACAAAACAAGCCAATCAAATTTGTATTCAGAAAACAAAACATTTCTTCATATGTAATTTTCATAATAAATCCTCCAGAATTATTTGACGAACAATATAAAACAAAATTAATTCCCCTCGTGTTCCTGGGCTTCCTGTAATGACACACAAGCACAACGAATTTCTGAATAAAACAGAAATTTGTTCTGCTCATGTTTCACAAATCAGTTCCAACTCCTTCACACAGGGTCCAAAACACTGAAAATGGTGATTTTTTTTTTTAATGTTTTAGACTGAAACAAATTTGGCATGCGGCAATTCTGTTGTTAAAATTGTTAACCTTGTATGCATTTGCCTTCACAAAGCAAGAACATGTAAACCTTTCTGAAAGATTGCATAACCTCATCTTACAGCAGTGTTTAAGATAAACCTTTATGGTAAGATAAACATTTGGGTAAACGCAGAAAGTAATGCTATCAAATGTTTCACTGCTGATGCAAATAAAGCCACTGCAAGCATGCAGTTTACTGCCACGACCGTGGTCTCAGACGTGTTAGCATGGACACTTACGTAATTGTCTCTGGCAGACCATCCTGGGTAGAGCTGCATGTGGAGTTGTCGTTCCTTACGGGCTAATTCGTAATACTTAGCTTGCTCTTCTCGAGATAAAGCGTGCCACTGTTCAGCGCAGGAGATTAGAGGAGAGAAAAAATAGTCAATTACTGACATTCACTTTCAAGTCCCTTCCAAAGACACACGTGCTGGTATTTTGCTAAAAATGTTGTTAACTATCAAGTGTTGCGTGTGTGCGGACGAATGCGTGTGTGTGTGCGTGCCTGAAGGAGGAATGGAACATGATGAAGAGATTAACATATGCAGTGATGAGAGAAGAAAAAGGGGTAAAAAACACAGATCTTTGATTTCATATCAAAACGCTGGTTTCAATTTAGCGCTGCTTTACTTCAAACCATGTCAGGGTGCAATTACCCCGCGCTGCCACGCGGCCCTTTGCTGTGGTTAGCCGACTCAAACCGCTAAGGCTCTGGTTAAAGCATTAAACATGTTTAACGGTCCCTCTTTATCCGATTCCAGAAAGAAACAACGTGCTCCGTTAAACCCGCTACCTGCCTGAAGGGCTACGATTTTTGGAGCCATTGAGGTATTTGTCAAATTGAGTCTGACAGATGTTCTAACTCTGGTGGAGGAAGTCTGGGGGTACAGGAGGCCCCCGAGACGTGGCGGAGAATCGGATACGTACCCTTCGGCCGAGGATCTGATTGATGGCGGCGCTCTCCTTCAGCGTGCACTCAGCCACCACGTTGGCGCGCATCTCTTTCATATACAGCATGAAAGCGTTTAGAGGTTTCTTGATGTGAGGTCTCTTTGGCTCCTGCTCCTTTCTCTGCTCGTGTTGAGATTTCCTGAGGAAACAGCAGAAAGGTGTTTAGAAGCGTGTGAGGGGAATTATTAAGCGCTAAAGGAAACTCTATAGGGAAAAACTGAGAGCGGCGCGAGAAAGGCGACGCCATGAAGGACGAGAGCGCCAAACATCTGAATCCACCACCAATCAGAAAGCAGCATGAGAGAAGGTTCTGGAAACCAGCGCTGAGATGTTTGCAGTGGCTTTTAATTATATCCAGTTGGGTGCTTTCATGCAGAGAGATTACTTCAGCTGTAATGGCAACCAAACCTCGCTTCACTGCGATACCATCACGCCTCCCCGCTGACCCAGTGCTGCACTTTGATTTGTGACCCGGCACTTATACCAAACAATTTAATGCAAAGCTGTTCAGATGGCAACAAATCTGTTTGTTTCTGCATCTGTGATCTGGACCTGATACCTCAACCCACACCAACGAACGTAAACCCTCAAGGTAAAACTTTGTTTTGATCAAAATTAATGTTTTAATGTTTTGATAATCTCTCCTGACTAATATTTTTGAGGTTCTCAGCTTTGTTGGATAATATTACTGTCTGGGAACACAAACCTATAGATATCTTTGCAGAGGTGTGTTGTGTTGCAGGCACATTTTTAAAAGCTTGCAGCTGGTTGGAGGAGACACTCACATGTGCATCAGGTCCGTCTCGTGCTGCGGTTCGTGTTTCACCTGCGGGTTGACGATGGCAGGATGTGGGATTCCTGTGGCATGAGGTCCAGGGGGACCTGGAACCATGTGATGAGAGAACCTGAAAGAAAGAGCGAGTGTGTTAACAGAGCGAGCGCCATTCATCGAACAGCTTATCTTAACCGCTTTAGAACGAATCATGACCAATAAAGACCCTGTGCTGTTACAATCAGTCTTGTGTTTACTGACTAGGAAAGTTAGTAGCATGTTTAAGTTAGTAGCATGTTTAAGTTAGTAGCATGGTTAAGTTAGTAGCATGGTTAAACATTGGTTGAGAACACTGGTTAGACTTCAAGATTCTCTCTGCAGAAGATCTTTAATCAGGGCAGATGGCGTAACAAATCTGACAGACGAAAGGGGGTTGTAAGAGGTGGAGGAACGTTCAATCATACCTAAGGGTCTAAAGGAGCATTTGTCCCAATTCAAAAAGCTCTAATTCAAAACAAAACCGGCTCCCTCTGACATCAAACCATTCATTTCACGCTTGTCAACCATAATGTTCTCCAATATATCCATTTACCCATGTGTGCACTCACCAGCCCAGCGGAGGGGTCATCTGTCCAACTCCCCCGGGAGACAGCGAGTAGAAATTGGGAATGTCGGGTCCAGGATGATGGCGGGGCATACCTGCTTCAGGAATCGAGGGAAAACAAGGGATGTGAGACAGACACATCTGGAGAGCAGCAGTGACGCATCGTTGTGCCTCACAGTTCGGTTAATGTGTAGATGATGAGAGAAATTAGGAATTTTTTTCTGTTATAATCATAATCAGCTCTAATGATGTGATTCATGCTTATAGATGTGAAACACACAAACACACACATACACAAAACGACTTTTGCATCTCAAACTAATAATCTTTGTCTTCATTTTTGTGGGGGGTTTTACAGACGGTTGTGCGTCTGTGACAGGAAAATCTACACAGCAGCTCACAATATGATGGATGGGACGATTTTAACAAAACTAGTAAAACCTGCATCTGAAATTTTCATGCTGCTCTGCGTTACATGTGTTTCCTAAAACTCCTGAGGATTATCTTTTTTTAAAATCTAGGGTGTGCCTAAAAATTACTTTTTAGCAAATGTAGAAGTTAAACTGAAACTACTTTTACAAACTCTTGTGATGTGACTCAAATATATTTCTGTTTTAGTCCCCTTAGTTTTGCATCTGATGGGTAATTGGGGCACGTTTGAGTTTGAAAACAATGGAAGGAGACAAAGTTTAGGATCATGTGGTTATCTGTGTGTGGTGCAGTGTTGTTTGGGCTATTTATAGTTCTTAAGATCTCCCCCCTTCATTACACCACTTCCTGTTTGCCCCTGACCCCCCCGTTACTCTCTCTCTGGTCGCCAGCATTAGCAGGAAACAACACGGATGGAGTCATGCCCACGTGCAGCAAACCTCCCTGAGCTGCAGCCAGCCGGGGTGGCACCGTTTACCTGAACTACAGACAGGAGTGAAACCTGTGTGAAGTTGTGTCTTACTCAGGTGGGCTGCTGAAGATTAGCAGAACGTTGTTGCCTAAGTGATTTATATGAATAAATACAGCCACAGTTTTAAAAGCAGAAGTCTGTGTTTGTGTAGTTTGCGTATGTTTACCTTGTTTAGGGTTGATGTCTTGAGGATGGTGCCCTGAATGCGGGCCGGGCGCGAAGTGCTCGTCGCTGTACGTGATCAGAGGAGTGAGGGGGTGAACTGCATGCGACGGCTGCACCACCGGCACCTTATTTGACTGCAAGACACAGAGAACCAACAAACATCAATGTAACCAACAGGCAGAACAACTGAGCAACAACCCACACAGATGAAGTTGCTACTGTACACATCAACACCATCACAAGAGTGAAGAAAGGATTGTCTGATGCTGTATTTTGGAGCAGAAAAGGAAAAGGGGGGTTGGTAGAGAAAGAGCAGCGATGAGAGAAGAATAAGAAACAGGGAGGGCGGGAGCGCCACAGGGCAGAGGCAGATCAGAGGTCTCGGGGCTGAAGATCAAAGGGAGTCATTAGTCAGTGAATAAGGGAGTTCATTACAGAACTCCGGCTGTCTGCGGTGGAACTAAGCAGGGTTAATAACGCCAGCAATGAACTCAACACACACGCAACTCTGGGCTGACTCACAAAGCAATTCTCCTGACACAAAGCAGCACACAAACATCAAGGATACATGGCGCAAGAACACGCAAGAAAATTGGTCTTGGTCGGTTTCACTTGGTTTGCAGATGGTTGTTGCCACAACGTCACGGACGATCGATCTTACATGCAAGGTGCGTGCGTGTGATCGCACCACAATTTGGAAACTACTAGTGCAAGATCACCATCTCTGATCACCCGCGACATTTCTCCAACTCACGCTAAATACAAAGACTAGATAAACAGCTTAAAATGTGAATATTAGCCTCTCACACTCCTAAAAGGAAGATCACTTTACTGAATCTCACACTTACTGCAATCATCCTGCGTTTAACATTTTTAAATGCGCTATTGAGTCATAAATTGCAGGGCAGGTTAGAACAAACGTAACTGAGCAGTTTGTCTTCATTTGAGAGCACAGGTTACCATTCCCAGCCAGATAATTGCTTAGAGGGGCAGGTGTAGCATTCAGGTGCGGGGTGTTATTTTGGAGTCCCTCAGACCCACGAGAGCTGCATGTTCCAGAACAACAGAAGCTGCTAGAGAAGTAAATCATTTAATAATGTAAAGCCATTGTATTAAAAATAATCAATTCAATAATCAATTCAAAGCTGCTGGTGCTCAGTGTGGACAAAACTCCTGCTCTGAAGGCAACTTTATCTGTGGCCCCTCTTCATTACTACAAAGTGACTCAGGGCAGCCATTGAGACGCCCTCCCCCATTTATGCTTCTCAGCCCTTATTGGCTTTTCACCAAAGAGAGATAAGAGACAGCCATACATTTTTCTTTAAGCCTCTAGCTTGTGTCTCAGACAGAAAAGAAAATAAATGAAAGAAAATGAGTATTAAAAAAGTCAAATAAATGAGACATAAATGAGAAACAATATCAGAGTATATGCAATACAATTTTTATGTCCAATGCATCAATAAGTGGCCCCTGATTTTCCCGCATCCATCAGAAATGGGAGTTGGCATTTGGCGTTCCACCTTATCCGATCGGAGCGTCTTTTCTTTTCTCTCTGCTGCAGCTGTCAGAACCCATTTTTCTCAATTTCTTAATAAGCTGCCATCGCCAAGCATCCCAAAACGCCAAAAATCTAGCAGGGAACTTTGAGACTGTTACGCCAATTCACAGGGCCCTGAGGCACAACCTTTCACGATCTCAAAAAAACATTCAATTTTTGGAGGAAATGCGTCAATTTTAAAAATACAGTTTTTCCAACAATGTGGTGTGCAGGCAGGGTTTGGCACTGTCGGCCTGCCGTCGTCTTAATTAAGAGTCACGCACTGTTTACACCGCAGCTCAAGGTCATTCAAACCCTTCCAAGTGGTTTCAGATCACAGGACGCGCCACCCGGTTCCCTTCCCGGCCCAACAGCGTATTAAACTAAAAACACTTTCACCCAGACCGAGCGGGAACTGTCCGGATACCCGGAGTGACCACAGGAAGCGGGTCAGATGGCGGCTTATCCTCAAGATCTGAAAGGTACCAGGTTTTCACAACTACAGCAGCAGCACAGACTCCCTCCCCCTGTTTTTATTATAAAGAAAAATAATAGGCTTAAATCTTTCTATTCATATTTGTAAAGAGGCGGCGCAACCGAACAGAAACACGTCCATTTAGAGTTTTATAAGCAGGTCTGGCCAGGCCTGCCTGCAGAGTCCTTTAGATGTGGGTTTAAAAGAAATTCATTGTGCAGAACTCAAGCTGGCTGAGGGCCTGTGGAACAGAGAGAGAGAGAGAGAGAGAGAGAGGGAGAGCTGGAAGCAAATCGATTGGGTTTGGAGACAAATGGTGATTGGAAACGGATATGCCAATAGCTTCACCAGGACAGCAAAACAAAACGATACACAAACTAATAAACAGACCGAGCACAGGATTATTTTTTAGAAACGTTTTAAGCATTAAAACAAATATGGAATGACAATTAGGAAGACACATTTAATTTCATTGGGCTGCAGTAAGAAGTGGGAGTTACATACTAGAGTGAAACCAGAATAAAATCAGACCAGACCTGTTGGGAGCTTCAGCATTTAACCTTACATTTTACTGAAAGATGAAGCAAAAACTAGAAAAAAAAACAAGTGAAATAAATTCATTTTGGTTTCTCTCAACTATCTGTCAGTCAGCGACAGCTACACTTCACTCTCATCTCATAACATGATGTTACCCCCACAATAACAGCCACCCTGTGTCCTTCACACAATTACCTCATTTCTACGATGTTTTGGGAGAAAATCTCTCTCTTCCTCTGCTGTAATTTATATGCAATGAGGACTCCTCAGGCCTGCAGCTACAATAAAACCACCACAGAAAACAGTGTGAGGTGTTTCACAAACATTCAGAGAGTTGTAGGAAACTTCAGTAGCTATGAGAGATTACCACACAGCTAATAATTTAAGTAAAAGCTTACAGCTGAGTTTATCTATATGAGAGAAAGAGAGAGAGAGAGAGAGAGAGAGAGAGAGGTACATCTGTAATTGTCATTAAAGTAACATTAAAATTGATGTTCAAACTTCTTTTGAACCCATACATTCATTGTTATGACCAAAATAACAAATAATAAAATTAAGAATAAAATTGTTGAAAAAATTATTTGCTCTTGATTTGCTGAGTTTTGACCATTTCAGTTTTTGACAAAAGACTGAACAGAAACACACACACACCCCAGGTGTTCACACTCGCAACCCATCAGTAAGAATGTGTGACCTTTAAACAACAAAAGTTGAACACACACACACACACACAGATATATCAGTTTCCTAAAGCCACAGTAAGTGAGCAACTGCAGAACTGAGCGGCTTAAATAAAGACAGTCTATAGCAGCAGGTTATAAATGGAATGTGATATTGGCAGGGTCGCCTCTGGGCTTAATGTAACCAAACCCAATTAATGAAGAGCTCTGGTGTCACGCGTCACATGAGCGAGTGATACACACACTAGCATGAAGAAAGAGAGGAGAGAGAGTGGGGGAACGAATGGAGAAAAGCCTATCCTGAGGGGGAGAAGAAGGGAGGGAGAGAGAGAGAGAGAGAGAGACACACACACACACACACACATCTTCACCCTAATTTGTTCACTGTAGAAAGTCTTTTTAAAAACATGGTGAATTGGTCACTGCTGGTGTCTTGCAGGAATCACCAATTAAATACATTTAAATAAAAGACATAAAACAACAGTGAAAAAAAAAGAATTGTAGTGCAATTTTAAAGTACATGATTTTCAAAAACTTGGACAAGCCATAAAAAACCTTCATCTGTTAGACATCAGATTTAACGCCTCAAAACGTAACAAACTTCACTAGGACAATAAGAGGAAACATGCTTCTAAAATACAGGAACGTAACGGATGAAACGGGATTAAAGTTACACTGAAAATATTTCGGTTGAGATTTTGTGAGAGTTGGGCGGAGGTGATGACAGCTAACAGATTGTGTTTACTTTCTGATTGGTCGCCTGATGGCTGAGTGGCAGTTTTGCATCGTGTGGAGGCTTGGAAGAATTCTGATATCCTGTGGCTCACAGAGGGTTTATTTCACCGCGGGGTCCGGTCACTTCAAAGCGCCGTCGAAAGGTCACGCATTTCAGTGGAGTGGACTGTCCTGCGGGCATCGCTGCCCCTCTGACCGAACACACGCTACAGCCTGCAATCTCACACACGCATGCAGCCGCACCAATAATGGTCCGTGCCAACAGCGCGCACACACTCACGATTTTCAGTGTTGTTGCAAGTGTGGTACAGTTTCAGCCGCAGAAAGTGCATGAATGAACAAATGCCCTCCTTTCATTCTGAGCCGGTTCTCAGTCCTGCCGAGTTATTTTTAGAGACATTCATGGTCAATCAGACAATCACACCAACCAGCAGCTGAAATGCATGCTTGCAGGTAAAAGAGACAATCAGTCCTCAGCAGTGAAACAGTGATGAATGCATGTACATTGGTGTATAAGTCTGTTTAACTGTGTGTGTGTGTGTGTGTGTGTGTACCTGCAGCAGCGACTGAAACTACTTCAGATGATGTTGTATTGTGACCTAGTTTCACACACACAACAAAGGCAGAGCTTACAGCTGAGGACTGAGGAAGAAGAGGCAAAGCGGGGGGGCGGGAGAGAAACAGACGTATTCTGCACCGACGGAAAAGCTCATTTACATGTGAAGATGTGGCTTTGGGCTCCGAACGCTTCATAAACATCAGCACAACTTAAAGTCTCTGTTTCAATACAACATCTGCTTCACATTTAAATTTTGAGCTTGTTAACTGTTAGCAGTGTGCTTATGACCCGAACCTTCTTTGGGTCCTCAGATAAACCCACCATGACCCAACCAAACCTGTCAGAAGATGCTTCACACACCAGATGCTGAAGAACATTGACCCAGTCTCCATCCGTTCTCAAATATATCTTGTGTGTCTTATTCAATGCAGGTCAATAAGATTCATGTCTTACTTTTAGTAACAGTGAGATTTACAATCAAACAACTCATTCTAACTGTGTACTCAGAGATATCACAAGAATCTGGAAAAACAAAGAATAAAAACACAGCAAACTTTTGCATGTTTAGAAAAAAGTTGTTTTTACACCTCATCTTTCTAGGGAAAACACAAAACACAAAACTAAGTATAAAAATAAATCTGTAATATTATTCTGAATATGCCTCAATAAGTCCAAAGAATAAATTGCAACAACAACCTTAAATCTTCACTCTTTGGTCACACAAGGTTTTTGTCTCACCGTTTGGTTTATGTAGGCCTTCCCACATTGTGAGGAATTAGCTTGATAATGTCAAAACAACAGCTCTTCAGTTGTGCATCAGTCATTGAAAACATTGGGCTGAACGCACACACTCACACAAAAACCCTCAAACAAATGACTTCTCTTAACCCATGCAGGACAGGGGAACACTTCAACAAGCCTCAAGAGTTGTGGGGAACCTCCCCCATCGATACTTGTGAAACAGTTTTTGTGGCTATTGTCCCGACTAAAGCAAACAAAACGGCCATGTTCACACAAGGCTAGACGCTGCTGTGGGGTGTGTAAACGTGCATGAGGTCTTTGTTTCCTTACTGTTTGTGATTTAACTCACAGATAATAGGATAGGAGAGGGAACAGGGCCAAACGAAAAGAAAAATAGCTTTTGTTTGATAAAGATTCAGAAAATTAGCCTATCCCTGTGATCCGCTGAGCAAAGGGCTGGGATTTTATTCTTGTGCTTTTGTCTGTTAAATGTCATTTGGACAAACAGAAGTGTAAATAAAGATCACATGATCTGATGACAAAACTTCCAAGAAATTGAAACCCACAATGGGATCATGAACGTCGTCATACGGGCGTGTGGATGAGCAAACCGTCTGTGGTTCTGAAACATCGTACTGGTCTAATAATTACTGCACAAACTCCAAACGTCACTTCACCTCAGATGTCTAAATGTGTTTAACTTTTAGTCAGTGACAGACAAAAATATCCAAAGTTTACTTCTAGATCTTTGCTCTACAAAACATCTGATTCAAAAGTCTGTTCTCATGATTAAACCGGCTGATATCAATGGGATATTTTGATGATTGATCAATACCAGCAGGACAACGTTAAGCGAACATGCAAAACTTCTTCTGAAGTTCTACAAAATGCACACACATGCTAAAACTTCAGTCTAGACTTTCAAAACTAAAGTGTAAAAACTCCCCAAATTGTCCCCAAACTCTCAGACTGACTCTGCCCACGTTTCTGGTTCTGTTCACAACAGCACACGGGCCCACCCTCAGCGCTCTGGTTCTGAACAAAGCTGTAAATTGGATTTCCTTATTACACGTGCACATCCTTTGGGAAGCCAAGACGCAGTTAATAACCGTCGGAGTGGCGGGGAGAAGATCGTACGAGGCACAAAGGCAGAGACGAACAAACGCGTTCTTGCCGAGTATTTTCACAGGTTTCATCACCCAGCATCAAACAGACAGAAAAATAAACAAAGTGCTTCTTTCCTCAGGTCTGACATCAGCAGAGCGAGGGAGGAACGAGTAAGAGAGGGAGCGAGTAATAACAGAACCTAAAAATAAGGAACAGAACAGAATGAACCTCTTTTGGAGTCCATTTGATATGCAGTCAGTCTCGTATCTGATACTCCGTACGTCAGTGAAGGGCCCTTCAGTTCTAAATGAACACTCACCGCGGGTTCAGATCAATTAGCGATGGCTGAAACACAGCAGAACGCAGGGCTGTGGGATCAGTAACAGCCACACAGAACGTCAGATTCAGAGATGAAAGAGTGGATCAAAGGCCACAGCAGTCGATTTGTTTGATGAATCTTATTAGCAGCGGCCTGACATGACGGTGCACTCGCAACGGCTGCGCCAGCAGTCCACGTAAACCGCCATTACCAGAGAAACGCTACAACACTGAGGGGAAAACAAGCAAGATATGGGCTGATATCCATAGCAATATTTATTATGCATTGCATAAAATGTTGGTTAATTTCATTAAAACACACATTAATACAGAAATCAGAACTGGCCAATGAAAAGATCTCAACGGTGGCTGTGTGTGTTTTTATCTACATGTAAAAAACTGTTTATCTTTCACAGATTTGCTGCCAGCGATGAGACAGCGTCCATGTTTCTGTCTCATGTGGCAAAGACTGAAGGCTGGGGGTGGATGGGGCACAACGGGGTCTGCGGGGGCAGAACTGGGCACACGCTCCATGACAATAGAGGGCCTCATTAGCTCTGTAGCAACACTACCAGCTACACCAGCAAAACAGTGCTGACATAAACATGGGGACATCTGCAAGGGTAATCACAGCATTGTGCCCCCATTTTCTGCTCTGCTGGATGGCAACAAGAGAGCCGGCTTTTCAACACCCTCCCTCCGTCACACCCCTCCTAATCTCACCCAGACCCCCCCTGTACCGCAACGCGTCTCCGTTTCAGAGGTCAGAGTTTCTCAGGTAACAGAAGCCACAGAGACTCAAATAATTACTCTCACACTCTGATTGATTTTAGCCTGAAAAAAGCCCAACTTCCTGTTTCTCTCTTTTTGTGCATCCATCACTTTTTCAAAATTCTCTCATTCTCTCTCCGTCTCATCCTTTTCTACACACACAACAACCCCCTCTAATTCCTCTCACTCACTCCCTCTCGCTCGCTCGCCCGCTCGCTCTCCAGCGCTCGCAAAAGAAAGCCAAGACTCTTCATCTAGCGGGAGGCAGAAGGCTTTGAAGAGATCAAAGCCGAGGCCGCGAGCAGTTGTGTGCCCTGGGAATATGCCGTAGCTCTCTGCTCCACAGCCCTCGTTTTCCAGCGTCATGTCGGATTGCAGCTGGATTGCATTTCGTTAGTTTTCTTAACGCTCTTGGTTTTGACATCACTGATCCACCCTCCAACACACACAGACACACACACACACACACAAACACACACACACACAGACACCTTTTGCACAAGAAAGAAAAGATACAAAAAAAGAAAAGACAAGACAAAAGAAAAGTGCTGGAGAAAGAAGAAAAGGGTGAAAAATTAGAAATATTAAAGGAGTAAAAAGAAAAGAGATTGATGGAGTGATTTTTATTTTCACGACTCCATAATTAAGCCGTTCAAAGGCAGGCAAAGAAAGCATTTGTTTTACATTCTGTGGCAGATATAAGAGGAGCGACAAACTTTTACGGGTTTCTCCCAAAATTAAAAACAGACTCTTAAAGAACAGGGTGTTTTTATGACTGAGACCACACAAAAAGAACCGATAGCCAAACCCCTCTCCCCCAAAACACACCTTATATCAGAGAGAGAGAGAGAGAGAGAGAGAGAAAGAGAGAGGAGAGAGAGAGAGGTGAATGGTTTGATGTGAACTACCAGGGACAGGTGAGAAAAGAAAGAAATATAGGTTGTATTTAACTATTAAACAGACTAACACACAGTGTGGTGGCGAACCGTCTGCTGCAACTAAGAAATAATCTGTGAAATAATCTTGAGTCTGGTGACACAAACCATTGACCAGGCAGGAGACGTCAGTGGATGTTAAGTTCACATCAGAGCTGAACGCATGCTAGTAAAAACACAAGTGCTTCATCTCTGCTGCTCGTCATCACGTTCCTCTCCAGAAACACGGGTCTGATGCTGCATTTATCTCAGAATCTGCTGCTGCAACACAAGCTGCCAATATCTGCCCAAATCTCACCATCCAATCACTTTCATTTCACATCATACAATAAGATTTTTAACATGAATGTAGCTTCCAAACCTACAACTGTACAATTACAAAAACATGAGTCAAATGATGGAAATGACAGAACAAACAAACAAACATTTACTGAAAAGTAAATGCAAAATAAATGAGTGGATGAAGAAACTAAGCTAAATTGGAACAAACGTGACAATAACGTTCTGCTACTGTTGTTAAAATAAAGCTGAGGCTGAAGGAAGCGCTGAGGTCACAGCTGGGCCGGGAGACATAACACACAACAGAGTGATGACAACTGTGCTAAGACAAAACACAACACAACACTGCATCTGGCCTCAAAAGGCCCTCAACAGGTGCTGCGAGAGAGCTGCGTGTGAGCTGCGAGAGAGCTGCGAGAGAGCTGCGAGAGAGCTGTGTGTGATCTGCGTGTGAGCTGCGAGAGAGCTGCGTGTGAGCTGCGTGTGAGCTGCACATTTAAAGTACAAAATTAACATTTGTGTGATGTGATATCCCTGTTCTATAGACAACAAAACAAGTTTTATACACATGGACCTACGAAAATATCAAAAGCCACATGCTATGAGAGCTTGGCAGAGACGGGATAAACAATGCCATTGCTAGCAAACACACAGAAAGAAAACACAGGAATAAAACTGAGCTCAGAGGTTTTTCGTGGACATTTCAATCAACAAATTTTAAACACAGTCTTTCTAATAGCCAGCGAGTCGCTAATGAGTTTAAAAATCACAACATTCACATTTTAGGGGGTGAAACATTTAATCCTGCCAAAGCTTTTAAAGTTACCTTATAACACTGCCAGCCTTTATCGCTGTAAACCCAACACATGGTTTTAATATGACTGTGGTAACCGCTGGATGTAAACAGAGAATCAATGGCCCTCTGTTTAAAACGCTGGGTCTGTACCAGAACACTTCAAAGGGCCGTGGGCTGCCGAAACGTGCAGCATTCAGACCACGCTTCTGATCAGACCTGCACAGCAGATGATGCTCACTACTTATTTGCCCCGTTTCACCCCTGTGTGGGGGTAACTTTCTCATTCTCACCCAAAGACAAAACATTGCCTGGTGAAGACGTGTGCTAACAGCATATGGAGACATACGGATGGAAAGATGCTTTAAATTTAATAGGAAATGATGGATTGATTTATAAACTGTAAATTGATTTATTAATCCTGTATTTATCAGGGATATCCTGACTGAGGAGAAATTATGATGCTTAAAAAGGAAACCAGCACAAGGACTCACAACAAAAATTATGAAATGGCATTGCAAGCGTGTTACATAAATAATGGTGCGATACTACATGCGAGGCGCAGGTGCTGCTGGGAAATGCGGTTCCCTCAGTGGCACAGATCACAGCTGGAAACCCAGCTGTGTTAAATCTCTTTAGGTAAAGCCAGAGTTTGGAGGGCTTTGATTCCACACTCAGCGGAAGATCCGTCACGTCCCACATCAAAGCAGAGCGAGTGTGGACCGCAAACGTGGACCTTTGGTTGGTTCTTTCCCAGCCTCACTGTCAGGGGCCAATCAGAGCGGAGAAACAGCAGTTCTTCCACTTCATACAACAATGCTCCGCCCATTAACGCATCATCAACCGGTCTAACCTTCTCTTAAAAAACAACAATTACTGTCACATTCAGTGCTTCAATATTTCTATTGCGCTAACAAAATGTTCACTTTTTGAATGTAACAGTTTGTTATTGGTTTAGAAAAGAACATTCATAAACCGTTTCGTCTTTAGATGACAACATCAGCAGAATATAAGCACTAAACTACTAGATTTACATGTTAACTCATTTTCACATCTAAAGCAATCAAACAATTTCAGTGAGACGAAACTTCACGCTCTAACTCCAGTAATCCAATTAATAAAGCGGGAAGAGAAAGAAGCTGATGTATTCGACATAATCCAAGACCCATCACACCATTTCTGTTCTCTTTCTGATTAAAAGAGGGACAAAGATAAGCAGAACTAAACAAAACGTTCTAGCGCTACAGAGAGGGAGGGAAATCGTTTCAAAAGGAGGAAATTCCTTCCTTGTCCTAAATCCCAACTCACCACTTCATGCAAATGTATAACATAAAACTTCAAAGCCACAGGCACCAAGAACAATGCAGTCCCACTGTTTACCTGGAAACATTATCTGTTGACCCTGCGTTAGCATCTCACAGGAACCCTGGCTGCCATATTCAGATGATGTTATTAGACATCAGACAGGCTTTACATTATAGCAACATGTACAGCGGTTATGGATCACTACAGCCATGATGCCAACGGCCTCACGTGTCGATACTATTGACCCACGAGGGGATTGTAATCACACGGTTGATGTTTCACCAGGTAGCAACGCCAAAAAAGAACTTCATGCTTTGGAATGTCATGGAATGTCAGTGGATATCAATCCAAACTTCAGCGGAATGAGGGGGGGAAAGTCTTTGATCTTACTGAAAACCGATCCCAGACATTGGAGATACTGTGTCCGAATATTTGAGTCACCACAAAAGAGAGAGAGAGACACACACACAGGTTGGGAGGAAATGAATCTGGCGTGGTTGTGGCTGTATTGCATACCAAGCGAAAAGAGTAAATTCAGGTACGTTTGCAAACACTCCGCAAAATCATTGTCAGGCAAGTACAAAACATTTTGTTTTTGGAGAACTTTTCTTATTTACTTGCTAAGCAACAACATTAAACCCTGAAAAATGCATGTGAACTTCAGTCACGCTAAACAATTTCTGTGTTTACAAATATTCCGTAAAATAATTCTGTGTAACAAACAAGGCGGCTGCATGTATAGCTTCCCATACCAACATTAAAACGTAAATGTTTTTACTAAACCACCACCAAATAAAAACAGTTTATTCAGACGTTTAAATCTAATCACAGGTCACACATGAATTTATTGAGTTTAATCTGGTGTCTAATATCACAGCAACGAAACTGAGAAAAAAACTACAATCACACGGTCGCAGGCTGAGACAGTAACTGTGCAAGCAACGGATGATCTCTTTCTCTCTCTCTCTCTTCCAGGCTCCAGTCAACTGGCAGACAAGGAATCTTCTCCACACTAAAACTACCAAACAGGATTAGAATGGACAGCTGCTAGCGAATCCACCATCCTTTATTTTATCCATCCCACCCCCATCAGTGGCTGTTTTATAGAATAATTGAGACAGACGCACCGATGAAGGAGAGGGATTCACAATAAATTTCACTAACACCCAAACCTCAAACGTCTGACTGTAACTTCTGCTTTCTGCTCATGAACTCGATAGTCAATTCAGAACAATCATACAGACAGAAATTAACATTTGTCTTAATTTATCACGTTGGAACCAAAAGATGATGGAAAATAAATGATTCAACCAATAACAAGCAGCCGCTCAGATGTGGGTCACGGCATTAATAATCACACGCTGCCAATCACAGCCCTGAACTTCACACCATTATAAAGACAGAAATGGTTTAGAAACCGCCACACGTCACGTGTAAATAGGGCAGTAAATGAATAAATAAAGGGTAAATAAAGTGCTAGGAGCTGAGAGAAGACGACACACACTCACCGTTCTGGGAATGGGAGGCGAGAGAGAGCCGTTGTTCATGTAAGCATCGTTGCTCATGTTGCTCATCATAATGTATCCTGGGTAACCGGGGTAAGAGTGCCCTTTGCTGTACATGTCTTGGTGTTTTCCTGGAAGAAATGCAACAAAACTTGCATGAACATGCATCTCCTGCAGTGGGTAGATTCAGCATGTCTGCATTTACATTCATGCATTTGACAAACTCCAAAGTGACTTTTTTGTCAGTATGTGTGTTCCCAGAAACTCAACCAGTATATAGGAAGGAAAGCTACAAATTAAAATTAATAATCAATAACAAATTACATTAACTTTAAAACACAGAACAGGCAACTACTTTATTTTTATAAAACCTCAAACACACAAATTTAACATGTTGTTTCTCTCAGTATCTGAAACGGGGTCGTCTGGTTGCCACTGCAGTGTTTAGCTCAACGTTTGAATCCTAATTCACAGCAGGCAGAGAACAATGGCAGGGAGACAATCCAGTTGCTTCACAGTGACCCTGGAGTCCTGCCGGGTGTAAAACAGACCCGGGTGCAAACAGAGATCAAATGAACTCCCGGTCGTCACAGCAACACACTTTCCCTGACAATAGCATCCCAGACAGTGTGTTAGTGAGCCCAAGTGTCACAGGAAGATGAGGCAGTTCCCGGTTTTCCCTGGCACGTGTCGATTTGTGTTGCCAGCAAACAGACTGTGAAATTCCGATTACGGAGCCACAACGAATTTTTAAATAGTAAAGAAATAAAATCAACACATAAAAATTTGGTTCTATAAAAGCAGAAACAATAAAATAACTGCTAGAAACTAGCTGTATTAAATAAGATGTGTGTTATTAGTAAGTGTATTGCCTAGACTTATATTAAACAATGCATGGCTGTGAAAGAATGTATATGAACCTCATGCAGAATCTATTTATTCTACATCTGAATGAAGAATCTGCACTTACCATCATCAATATGGTCCCTGTGTTTCTCAAGATATGAGTCTGGTGGGATCTGAGACTGTCTAGCTGTCTGTTCAGAAAATGTAGAAGACAGATGTTAACAACTTACTTTTGAAACCATGTGTCACATGTCAAACAGCAAAATATACATAAACAGCTTCTGATCTGCAAAGTTCCTATTTGTTGTGCAATTCTCCCACAAACTTTAACAAGTCAAGGCCTGTTTAAATGTCCTCACGAGCAGAAAGGGGCCATAAAAACAGACACGATGGGTTCAGAGAGTTTCGGTCTGGCCGCATCTTCGGGGGGAATAAAGGCTTTGCTTCCGTCCCGTCCCTCTGCGTTATGAATCGGAGATGCTGGAAAATAAACTCCATCGGTGTTCTGGCCCCCGGGTGTCTCCCGGCAGGATATGCAATGATTTCCAATTAACATTCAACCCATCAGTGTGTTTTAAGGCAAACCGTAATATAACCCCGCGCTGTTGACGCCAGAAGCAGAAACATTTCATTACCAAACCTCAGCTCTTATTATTCTTCAATTTCACTTTTACTCGATGCACACAAATATCAAACGGGTTTAAATGTAAAAAAGTAAATGCACAGATCCACCAGATCCACACACGCCCGTTCCTGTCGTTTAACAGCTAATCCCTGTTTTTATTTCCTCTGCATGAATTTGCAAAATGTATTTTTTGCAGGGACAGAAAATTATTTTGTTGCCAACATAAAAGCATCTCGGCTTATAGTTCAACAATAATGGGCAACAATTCAATAAAAACGAATTAATGCAATAAAATAAACAGACGTCAGTATCACAGCAGACGAAAGCAAACAAAACAACCGTTTCAGAAATATTACAATTATTCTTGCGTTTTGCATGAAATTATTTTGCAGATCTTTCCGTAAATGGACGTTTTTAAACATGCATAATAATGTATTACAGTTAGATGTAGTTTTATGAATATGACTTTAAATGAAACACATGAATAATAATAATTTTTTTTACATAAATCATTTTTAATGTTTTCGATTTTTGCAATGAATAAAAATATATAAAAACATCTCGTCTCCTTGTTTTATAAAAGCACAGCGCGTCACCAAAAAGTTTGTATCTCTACCATTGAACGCATCGATGTTTCTGCAGGACTACATGTAAGAAAACAACCGCAACTTCTCCAGCCCCGCACGCGTCCACCGGGAACTTCTCCCGGGCGTGTTCGGTCTGTACTCACGTCGTGCTCGCTGCTGTTCGGGCTGATTTCGGTCTCGTTGACCAGAGAGGATTTGATCTCCGCCAGGTCTCCTTCCTCCTCGGACTGACTGATCTCCGCGAAGATCTGCTCCTTCTGCGGGTCTCCTTCGTCCTTGAACGGGATCATTTCGTCGGTGGCGCAGAGCTCCGGGTCACCGCCGCCTCCTCCACCCGACAACTGCGGCATTTTTCGGGTGAACGAAAGTCCCCCTCACCCTAAAAACGCCCGGACGGAAAGCGTGGTTACACCGCGGTGCGTTTCGGCGCCCAGACGCGCGTTTGGCGCAAGTTCTCGCGTTGCGCAGGAATCCAGGTGCGACTTTGTTTCACGGCCGAAGTTCACCAGCGCTTCCTGGGAAGAAAGTCAGAAGTTAAAGTTTCAGTCGCGACTGTTTCCGGGATTTAGCAGGAGGAATAAAAGTGCTGGTGTTCAGGGGCTGGGTGTCATTCCCGTTCGGTTTATGGAGTAAAAATGTCCCTCCTCGGAAGTGAACACAGCAGACTGAGAGTAATGTTGACCTGGAGAGTGTGTTGTACCTCTCTCTCCCTCCCTCTCTCCCTCTCTCTCTCTGAGATGAAAGGAAATGGTCTTCCCTGATTGACACGGGGACAGACTGACACTCCCAGGGAAAGTAAAGAGGGATTACAGGCATCCAACATTTGGGCAGAGGTGAAACATTAGTGAGGGGCAGAGGACGCTGGAGCTGCCCTCAGGATCTTATAGCTCAGTGTTGCTGAAATAAACAGCAAACATTTATTATAGAGGTTTAAACTGTTCAGGAACCGGGATGTTATTTTATTTCCTAAAAACACACAAATGCTCAAAAAACGAAAACATTTTAATCCCACGATACGGTTAAAGATACGATGCTTTAATCGACCTGCAGTATGATGACTATGTAAAATGTAAATGCGTTATTTATTGCGTTTGGACAGATTCAGTAACTCGGTTTTACAGGAAATGTTTGTGTGTGAATGAAAATCATTTTTGATGCATTTTTTTATTGCTACTTGATTTACTTGCTGTTATCAGAATATAAACATTATTTTGACGTTAGATAAAATTTGTCAGTTCATAATATTTTCTGTTTTAATACATTTGTGGTTTTATTTCTCTGTTGTTGTGATCTTTTAAATAAAGCTTATTTGGTGTTGATGCATTTGTAGTTTTTATTTATTTTTACAAATTATTTACGGTGCATTAGAGTAACATTATGTAGTTTATTATAACGCAAACATGCGAGGGAATGAAAACAAACACAGTCTGCGCTCAGGATTTTGCTTTAAATGTCTAAATATTGTCAGTATTCAGTGAAATAAATCGTGAACATTGACCGTTCATCGTTTGCGCGGTGAATGAACCATAAACGCAGGATTTCTGCCGGTACCAGAACCGGGTGCGTGAGAACGAGCTCGGAGCCGCACACGTTATATAGCAGGAGGGGCGGGGCCGGAGGGCGGGGCGGGGCCGGTGGGCGGGGCCGCCGCTGCTGCCTTTGATCTGGTGGCGGCGCCTCTTTCATCTCCAGCCTTTGTATGACCATATATGGAAGAGGAGCGGAGCCACGCGCGCCCCCGTCGCGCCGAGAGAGAATCACTTCCGGGTAAAAGACGCCCGACAAACATCAAAGATTCACTGAGACCCGAATGTGGATTGAAGAGAGAGAGAGAGAGAGAGAGAGAGAGAGAG
>JBAJNP010002507.1:0-47527 GCA_036877545.1 Yasuhikotakia modesta
ATTTAGCAGACGCGACTTAGTCAAAGGTGAGAAAAGCAGCTCGCTGTGCTCGCACGGTATTGTAATATATCTGTATGCTAAATAAATCTCTATATCCTTACCTGCAAACTTGTCGCTTTCCGGCGACAATTGCCGTTTTCATTGTCAGTTGGGTTTTTGTCAGAGTTTTTGTATATGGAAACTGATGGAAATTGAATTCAAGGTAAGTCAGTCTTTTTTAAAGCTTTACAAAAGATATTTGCTTGCTTAAGTCAAATAACGTCAGCTAGCGTTTTTTTTCATACAGTTCGAGCAAAATGCTTAATAGCAAGCTATACAAGCGGATCCAATGCTGGAAATTCCGCTAGCAAGATAGCAAATTTTCTAGTCATCTACTAGCTAGTTGTAATGTTAATTCCTGCATTGTCTGACCGTCTTGCTAACTAAAGTTAACCATTTAGCTTGCTACGTAAGTATATAGTATTTCAGACAGCCAATTTAGGTTGTAAATTGCCCCTAACTTAAGCCAGGTGCTCTGCCCTGAGTTCTGGCTACTACTCCAGTTCTGAGCTACCCTGATTAACGACACGTTATGGAGGTTGTCGTGTGCGCAGCAGCCATTCAAGTCAGCTGGATGTAGCCCGAGCATAGCCCTACTTTTGAAGCGTTTTTGATGTGTTTAATGTGGGTAGATGTGACTGTTTAGACAACAGCTGATGCGAGAGTAATACAGTGTAACAAAGCAATTTGACTTCTTGTTGCATTGGATACGCCGCATTACTTGTAAACAATGTCTATTTAGAATCTGGCGAACGTGGAAGGCTAATGCACCAAACTCGCCAACAGCAAAATTTATGTATAATAAAGGGCTACATTTTGCATCCAAAGCTGTCATTTGAAATCTTTGCATTGCATTGTGTGCTACAGCCTTGTAATGAATATTCATGTTCAATCCCACCCAGGGCAGCTCAGAATTAGAGTAGCTTTATATCTTGAAAACACCAATCAGTCCTTGGTTAGATGAGATTGGCTAACTTATCCTGTGTTCATTTTCCATTTTAGAATGAGGGAGCTGAATGAGGAGGACTCATGGCCAGAAGGAGGCATGTGGCCAAACAACAAAAGCGAGCTTGTGAAACCCTTGTCCAGGCTAAGAAGAAAAAAAACAAATGTTTTTCAGTAAAACAGTATTTTTTTCAGTATGTTTTTCATGAAAGAAAATGAATGTTTTTCAGTTTCCCTCCATTGCATGTGTGTTTGTGAAACCCTTGTCCAGGCTAAGAAGGAAAAAATAAATGTTTTTCAGTATAATATAATTTGTGTTTTGGTTCTTTTGGTGTTTTCTTATTTTAGTGTCATGCGCCTAACAGTTGCGACCTGATTGTTCATACTATTTGACTGATTAATAATTAGTATTGGAGGCATTTACCCAATACAAAAGATGCTGAGACGCTGGACACTGATACTTTCACATATCAATGTTCAATATAATACAATACTGAAATATTATGTAGTGTAACGCATACCAACCAATGACCATTCAATGTTCATTCAATCTATATCAAATCTTTTTTTGCATATGAAATGTGTTTTTAATCAAAGATTGTTTGTGTTGTATTACTATTGTGTTTATAACAAAGTGCCTAATGTAAAAATGTAAATTAAATATGAAATGAAAAAAGAAAACTTTTGCTAGTGAAATTAAACAATAAGGTATAATGTGTAAGTCAAGGCTCCTAAAATATAATTAAAAACAACTTTGTTTTTACAGGTGTGGTTATGCCTCTGAGCCCCATCCATGTATGATGATAGAGACATGATCTCCATCCTGTGGCGGTTCTCATTGCACTGCCACTCAACAATACACTGTGACCGACATGGTTGGTTACATTGTCATGAATGACCACAAAGCATATCATCATGATTAACTCAACAACAACAGCTGGATTGCAGTCATAAATAGACAATAGTGATTATGAGGCTAATGTGCCTCATAAAAGATTATTAGAAAAAAAATTAATTTAGTGTATCTTCAAATATGAATACCTTGAAACCCTAATGGAATAAAATATTTTTAACAGCTAGGCAAACTACAAATAGGAACTTGCATCACAATCAATTTACTATAGTGGAATGATTTATCTGCTGTTTGTTCAATGCCAAAAAATTTGAGGCATGTTTTTCCAAATGTACTGCTGTACAAGCTTGGAGACACAATGTCATAGGCGTAACAAGATCTCCTCTCTTAGAGATATACATCTCCTGAATGCCCAAAGCACAATGCCATGTCTGGGCTGCAGCTGTGCAGACACGCTGTTTAGTTTCTGTTTTATGGGGCTGTTTTTGCCTGTTAGTGAGCTGAATCAAAAGTATCTAATGGGGATGTGTGCTGTGATGTGTGGGGCTCTGAAAGTAACGTCATATGCTGGTATTTCACTGCAAGTCCATGAAGTCTTAATTATTTATCAGCTACTTTATGTATATAATGGATATAATTTGAAACAGTACAACAAATACTAATACTAATACACTAGTACTAATACTAACAATCCCTCTAAAAAGAACAGTTCACTCAAAAATGTCAATTTTGTCATTGATCCTTTTGTTTCTTTGTAATAGTTTCAGTGTTTAACATTCCCCTCATGTGATTTATGGAGGAAAGAATGTGATATCGTTTAGTAATAGGTTTGTAAACAATGTCATAATTTTCATTTTTGACTATATGAACTATATTTTTAGGGGTATGGTCATAGTTTTAAGTGACCAATACATATTTTGGGTTCACTCAGCCTTATCTTGTAGACATTCTCAGATGCATGACACATTTAGGTTGTGCTTTTCTACAAAAAGCGCAGATCAGGCTTTCCCTTCTTTGGGACTGCTTCATATGACATTAAATACTTTGAAAAGGGTCCTGCTCACCCTCACAACGTTTTTTGTTAGCAGTGGCATCATCAGATCTTTCATCAGCTAGTTTTTAAATTAAGCTACAACATATTTAAGGCGTGGGAGAAGGAACCTTATTTTGTGTTTCACGTCAACTAAAGAAAGAAAATCTATTATTTACCTTTCTTCACACATTAAAGTACATGTTGATTTACTCACAGAGAGATTTGGGGCGAAAACCATCGTGACAAAAGAGAAAAAATAGAAAAAAGGAAGAATAAGAAATGATGATAAACCATTCCATACATAGTGAGCATAGTGTGTTTCTGCACTGGTGGTTGTGGAAATTAACACTCACCTTTCTTCTGTTCTTTCTTCCCTTCTCTTTAGCTTTTGTTTACAGGAGGACAGGCATTTAGGGGGCATTTTCCAATGTGCATTCCAAAGCCATGATGTTGACCCAAGCTTGTGTCTGCTGTCTGGAAAGTTTTCAGCATGATCATCATTACCCCAAAGAATCAGTTAAGGTCTAAGGATAAGACCTAAATGGGTGGGGAAACAATATTTAAAAGGGTTAATAATAAACATTCAAAACACCTTACACAAACCTTAGGACTGCAGCTGTTGGAAAAGCTAAAACTCTGTTTAACGCAAATTACTGGAATCTGAAGGTTAACAACTGTGGTTCGACTTGTTGATTCCAGATGTATACTGTGCTAATCTCATCCACCCTGGTGATCACCCTCATGCTAATGGCAAGTTACATTGTGTTATCCACATGCATGATCCTGCTCACTAAACATAAGGTGCTCACAAATAAAAGACTGCAGGCATTAGAGGCATGAAGGCATTAGAGGCATGGCATGATTACATTACAAAAAACTATTCATAAAACAACATGGGAAAGGTTGAATTTGGCACTTTATAGCTAAAAAACTTTCACTGGCATTACAGTTTTGTGACAGTTTCATGACTTTCTCTTTACTGTAAGTTATACAAACAAGGAAAAAATCTTTGGCACTGAAAATTTTGAATACACAAGTTAGTGAGATCACAAATTACAAAACACATTACAAAACTATATCCTGCAGGAAACTAGAGCAATTAAAGCAATTTTTGCTTAACGTTTGTCTAAATAGCTGTGAAGACATGAGGTAAAGATAAGATAACGATTTAAAGATAAAGATGTAAGATTAAATATTACCTAGGTCTTCCTGCATGTAGGGACAAGTATAGCACCTTAAACAAAACCTCTTACTGAGCAGGACCTGTGGACTAAACTTGGCTAAAGAGCAAAGCACAATGGGAGCAAATCTGCCTCTGTCATTTTAACATGCCTGAACAAGACAACCTGTTTGTGAGAAATTGTTGTCTTATAGGTATGCGTCTTATAACTAGAATCAAAGCAGGTCATGTTCTAACACACATAATCACTACATGCTCTTTATGAACTAGATCACACAAAAGCCAAGCACACAGATTTGATCTTTGGAAAGGTCATGGAATGCCAGATAGTAGGTAAAAAATCTTACACACTCTCTCCCTTTTCTGTAAAGCGGTAAGCTGATAGTAATTGCGGCAATGCGAAAATGTACCCTCTAATTGTGGCAGTGCTGCTTGCAATACTGTATTACAATTGCCCCCCAGCTTCCTACATTTCCATTTAATCACAATAAATGGTAGTTTCAACCAACACGCTCCAAAACTTTATACAGCTTTTGAAACTGCATATTTTGAATAAGCAGCTTTTATGTTTTGGTATTTTTGGAGCTTGGCACCAAAGCATGCTGTTGAGGTACATTTTATGCTTTTATCTAAACCATATTCACCTTTATCCAAAGGTACACATGTTCTCTGTAGGGGTTACCAGCTACAGATTAATATAATACACAGTGTAAACAATGCTCTTCTATTGCCTACTGGGAGCAATGCCGTTAGAAATGCCGTTATTAAGAGTCATTATTATTCATTTGATTAAACAAAAGCAGGATTTGGCAGACATATTGACCACACCCTATTAAACCTGTAAACAAACACATTGAAGTCGATTTTAAAAGGCAAACATGCCAAAAGCTTGTCCTTTAAAGTCCTAATTCTCAAAACCTGCATTGCAGATGCTTGGGCACAAAATGACCTTATTTTGCAGAACTAGAACAGCCGGTGCTGACACTGCAGGGGACATCAGCAGTGAGTTCTAGATTTTAGTTCTAGGGATTCTAGGGCTGGGTGTTCCTGAAACTCAACTGGTAGAGCATTGGTGGGCGCAGGGTCAGAGGTTTAATTCCTTGAGAAGGCTTATATTAATAAAGTGTATGTTTTACATGTATTGTATGTCACTTTAGATAAAAGCATCTGCCAAATGAAGTGTAGTGTAGTGTAGTGTAGTGTAGTTTAAGTATAGGTTAAATTCAGAGGAAATGCAGCATCTGTATTAAAAACTACAAAAAAGCATACATACCTTGAATGGTAGTGCATATAACTTGTTATTATGAGTATTTCATATAAACATAGACATGATTTCGCTCCTCATAGACTGAATTATTTTTCATTATTAACATGTTTTAATTATTAAATTATTAATTATCAATACCAAAGTATTAATAGCACAGCAATATTATTTTTGTTTTAAAAAAATAGTTTTTTGTTTTAGTATTTTTGTTTTAGCTCAACAATTTTCTACACACCTGAAGATTTAGCTCATCTTTGGCTTTAAGTTACATCATGGAAAACAGCGCAGGTAACCAAAGAACATGTACCAACAGCTGCAGAGTAAAAGCGAAATGTGTTAATGATCTAACAAGCAGTCAGTCATCATAAAAAAGGGACGGGTTAAATCCAGAAATGTTTATCTACACCCTTAAGTTGAACCACAAACGTCATTGGTTTTTCATTAAAGACAGATTTTCATTGTTTTGTCCTTTCATTTTTGGTAGCTTCACTATAAACTATCAGTGTGCAAAAAATGTAGTAAATTCACTTTTATTCATGCAGATGCACTTCATGCAGATTCCAGAGCCACAAGGGGAATAATTAGTCGGTTTGTTTTCATCAGTGTTTTCTACACTAGTCCCAGAAGTATAGGGACTGAGAAGAGCAACATCAACACTACAAAGAAATCACATTGCCACTAAAACCATAGACCTAAACATCCATTCATAAAATCATTAAATGCTTTAGGAACACTGCTTTAGGAAGGTCAAATGCAGGAAACTATTAAATAAGGAATTCTGGTTGCTGTAAACTATGGAATTTATTTGACTGAATAGACTCAATGTTGACCACATGACTACAACCAGTTTGAAAAGCAATGTCAACAGATAAAAAGCAATGTCAAGGACTCATTGTGAGCCAAACACAAAACAACAAAACTTGATATTATACTGTATCAGTAAACTTGATACTATATAAATGGGTTTAAATCTAACCGGGGCAAAACTGGGGGAAAATAAGTTTAGCAAGAAACAGGAGGTATTTTTTTCAGTCAGAATGCTTTAGGACATTGTTTCAATACAGCCCACAGAAGTAAGCACCTTCTACTTTCTGGAGGTCCTCGAAAATGTTAATTCACACTAACCAATCACCCAAAAGCTCATCCAGAGCTGAGTTGTGGAAATGCATCTGCAACCCATAACGAATTAAGAAAACTAAAGCTTTTCAAAGAAATTCTGAGGATGACCTGCTCCTTGACCCTGTAGGAATAAAGAAGGTCAAGGGGCCTCTAAGAGTAAAAAAAGACCTCATAGCTTTGAGAAACTAAGAAAAGGCCATATTACCTAAGCAGCAACTAGAGTGTTGTGCACTAAATTCTTCCATAAGAGAGCCATAAATCTCACACCTGAAAACTTGACCTATTAGCCCTCTTGGAAATTATAAGTCAGTGTTTCAGTACAATTTTGTTGTAATAGAAAGGTATTGTTGCCTGGAAAACATTTTTTTGCACACTAATCATTTAATTTTTGCACACTAATCGTTTAATTTTGTATTGAAGAAGACTATCAAGTATGTTTAATGAAGAGTCAAATTCTAACATTTGCAAAGCGGGGTTAAGACCAAAGTAATGTGAGAGTAAGAATAAGGGATAAACAAGAAAGTCTGAGACGTGAAAATGAAAACAAGGCAACAAAGAACTAGTAATTACAGTCACCCTACGATACACATAATCTTCTCTATGGCACCACAACAATAATAAGCACTCATATTACAAGCATTTTCTAGTTGTTTTCTTTGTTTTAGTGTAGCTATAAACCTAAAAAAAGAAAAAAGACCTAAATCCAAAATGCTGAAGGTGTATAGATGCAGTAGGATTGTACAAAATGCAGCACACAAATTTGCCCTTGGGACATGCATGGCCTCTAGAAATGAATGATGCAAAGTAAAGTCATTGTCCAATCCAAGTGAACCACACCACTCAGAGAATAGAACATTTACATAGTCACACAGGCCCATTGTTATGGCTGAATTTAGCAGGGCCCTATCTCACTAGGTCTGGCAATGGACGAAATGCTTATAGTTTGTTGCCATGCTACAATCTTTAATGAAGCCCCATTAAAAAAGCTCTTCATTCAATTCTGTAAACAGTCAAACACTGTTTCACTATCAGTAAACAAAAGCTCAAATTATGTGCAATACATATTATACATTTTAACTGAATGCTTAGTTTGACCCTGGGATAGCAGCAGCCTCAGTTGTTGCTGAATATAAACATTGAAATTTAAACAAAGGCCTTTGATATCAAAGCTGAAGGTTTATCTTCTCTTACGCATTTGGTACAATGGCAGTTAAACACTTTCTGGTGCCTCATAAATCTTTTGGTGTAAGGACTCTTTTGGTAATATTTATTGTTTGTGTTTATCACAAGTCCTTATTTTTAACCATTGCCATAATTATAGATGATATACAGACATAGAGAGGGGGAAATTAAGCAGAAGAAAGAAACTGTGGCTTTGATAATAAAAGATTAAAACAGTGCTAAAAGTATAAATTACCAATTCCCTGTCAACTTGCTACAAGCTGTGACTTGATTTAAAAAAAAGTAAAGTCCAGTTTTAAAAATCCAGTTTTATTTAATGTAATATAGAAACATAAAGTCTGTGTCTGGGCAGTTACAGGGTTTATTACCCATGTCCTAGCTTGTCGGTGGTCATACTAGGACAAACTCAAGGGCGACCTCCATGATCACATCAGGGCAAGCAGGTGACTGAGAACAGACCTCCATGGTTGCATAGACAGGAAACTTGGGAATTACCTCTGTGGTTGCATCAGAACAGGCAGGGAATGTAAGGATGCCAACAGGGCAAACGGGAAGTGCTTAGATGAGTTTAGAGAGTTTTATTTGAATAAAGAAGTTTTTTTCTTTTCATATCTGACATTAACAATATTTTATTAGCAAAATCATCTTCAGCCTAATTTAAACTTCAGTCAAATAAAATATTGGGTATGGAATATTAAATCACTGAGAGAACAAGAGGAGGCACTTGCTATAATGAGGGTGAGGTTGAAACAAAACAAGTCAATGAAAAATGCTCGGTAAGGCAGTTGAACTGACATTACTTCGCAAAGGCCTGTTTGGCCTAGCCATGGTTTTTTAGCTGTTAAACAGGAAGTTAACACAGGAAGTGTAAACACTTCTGGCGAGGGCTCCCTCTGCTGGCGTGGCATTGCATTCACTCAGATTATGTATCATAATCTTTAGCGTACTAAGTACTTCGGCTATAACGTGTGCATTTCTTTCAAGAAATATAATTGTGAGAATAAATGAATTGGACAAGAAAACAGTCATCAGAATTATCTCAAATTGTTTAAAACAATCTTTTTGGCCAATAAAAATAGTAGCTTCCCCAAACCTGAAATGTATAAAAATTACCCTTGTTCTTTTTCTATATTTAAGGCTGTCTTTAATGTATGTTAGCATGGATTTATGTATTGCGACTACTGTCAGAACTGATACAAATTACAAAATACTGATACAAACTGAAACATTTTTTAAATTTAAGATGGTTCTGAACTAGATGCTTAAACCAACAGACAGCTTTCAGAGAAGAGGAAATTGTTTAACCCTTGTAGCTCTGGTCTGCCCCATATGTATGGTAATACTGATGTCAATAATGGAGTCTAGTATGATGTGAAGTGCAGACAGTGTGGAATAATCCCAGCTGTCCTGCCACCACCCTTTCACCAGTGGAAACTATTACAGCTCCCAACAGAGTCTCACCTTTCTCCTCATTAACAAACATAAGTTGTGGAGGCAGCACCAGAAACAATTATCCAATTGGCTGGTGTAACCCTACACCTTCTTTATTAACCAAATGTCATATACGTACACACTGCATCTACAAAACTCCCCACCTTCAGCTAAACACATGACTAGGCAAAGGTGGTATATTGAAATCAGACAAAGAGAACAAAGGACATATGCCACACACATTCTTCCCCTCAAATATATCCACTAACATAGCCTTCCTGTTAGCTCAACTAGTAGAATGCTGTGTTAACACTGCAAAGGTTGTGGGTTCGATCTCAGGGGAAGGCAAGTCCTGATAAAAATATGTGTACCTTGTTCACTATAAGTCGCTTTGGATAAAAGCATCTGCCAAATGAATGAATGTAAATGTATAAATGTAAATAAGGGACAGAACACTGCTTAAACACGTCTTTGGTTTTATTGTTACTGGAGGTATGTAACACTATATAAGAGAGCACTAAACATAAACAATGCCACCCTTTAGAAGGATGCAGGCTCTGACTTGGGACACAGCTATGGCATAGTATAGTATGACATAAAGTTTTGCTGCTAAAATCATGTGACTTGGCCAGTTTGAGAGTGGTCCGAAAAAACATTCAACATATGAAACAAAAGATAAAAGATGTGTAAAGCAGTGTGTCAAAATAGAAAAGAAAATTGGATATGTAGGTTCCTTTGAGAAAACTTGACTCAAGTGTAAACTCATGCAAATTTATAGGCAGGTCAAGGTCATGTGATGTAGTATTGTGCACCACAAAGCCTTTTACAGGTGCCTGCAAAATACATCACCAGCTTCTTGTCACAGCTGCATATCACAAGTCAGGTCCCACTTCTGCTAAGGCAGAACAGTGGCTATAGGTGTGGGGTTTGCAGCTTAATTTGGTGGAGGAGCAGAAGAGCACAGGCTTACTGAGGTGACTTTACACTAAGGTGTCAGCCACATCTATTTATGCAGCAATATTGTTTTCAGCTATTAGCGCTTAAGTATTAAGTGATATTAAGGTCTTTATATAAAGTTACCGCATTGCTTAAGCAGGACTTGCAATGCAACAAAAGTTGGTTGTTATACTGTGTTATGATCTGTTATCACAGTAAATACTAAGCATGGCTTATTTTGTCATTTACAGTTATGTAGGCCTATATGTGGGTCATCTGAATTTAGCTGCATAAGGGATGCATACTGTGTTAATGGAGTTGTCCTCATTGCCAGTAACAACAGGATAATGGGTTCGACTTGGAGATATTTCAGAGTGGACTGAATGTAAGTGGACATACTCAGAAACAACTTACAGTAGATGTACTATAAAAGCCTTGGACGGTAAGTAATTATGTACTATAAACTATAACTTATATGTGAACTAAAACTGTATAAAGTACAGACATTCCAACACAAAGCAAACACAAAACGATAAAATAAGCTGATCATCACAAATTTATAACATACATAATAATACAAAACAAAAAATATTTGTTTTACCATAGACATATGAGTTATACAAATTAATTATAAAGATTGTATTAGGTTTATAAAAACATGAAAAACATGATAACTGACAGTTGGCATATTAAACCAAATGAAATAAAAATGGGCTTTAGGAAAAAAGAGCCATCTATATATAAATGGCAGAATTATAAAATACAAAAATCAGAAAGAAAAAAGTAAGATTATAAATAATATAAATTTATATTATAAATATAATATACATTTATTTTATATAATATATATTAAAATTATTATAAAATTATACATTTAAGTTATTTAAAATTATAGTCGGACATTTATCAATTATTCTCTATAAGAAGGGCCTTAGTTTTCAGCCCAGGGCCCTTTAGGTGGGTAATGCAAATCTAATGGAAATAGATCAATGGTTAGAAAACTGCTCAGCAAAAGTGATTCTCTCTTCACCAGCTGTTAATCGCCCAGCAGACATAATGTGTTCAGAGCCTTTGTTATTCTACGGCTGATGTTTTTAGGTGTCCCATGGCACAGACAGGATTCTGTCTGTGCCAAATAGTAGGTCTCTTGGTATATTTGTATGGAAAAGCATCACGGCTATTCAAACTTTAAACATTCACAAACTTTGTGATCAAGTCCATCATGGACCCACTGATCTGTCTCTGGTCGTCCCATCCTGTCACCCCACCATCTGGCCCCACAAAGTCCAGATCCAGCTGACTGCAGCACCTTGGGGAAATGAAACATGAGCACATCTGTTATAATAGGAAGTGTCTACAGTTCCGGTTTACCTAATTAATGCAGCCTAACACTCCCTTAAGGGATTTAAGATATAAATCAATAGGACTATGTATAGTCTAGATAAAATAAGTGTTCAATCTAGTTGTAAACTGACATTGTGTATCTGCCTTCTGGATAACACTGCATAGACTGTTGCAGAGTTTGGGTGCCAGATATGAAAAGATTTTGATTATTAAATGTTTAATATGAAATTTTGAGTTTTATCAGCCGGCCAGAAGTTTCTGATATCAGTAAACGCATAGGACTATAATAAGAGAGGAGCTCACACAGTACTGAGGAGTTAAACCATTCAGGGCCTTGTTGGTGATCAGCACAATTTTAAAGCTCATGTGTTATTTTATAGGCAGCCAATGCAGTGTTGACAGAACCAGGCTAATGTGGTCATGCTTGTTTGCTTTTGTAAGGACTCTGCCTGCTGCATTTTGGACTAGCTGGAGTTTCTGATATAAATCTGCACGGCAACTAGCTGATAAGACACTGCAATAGTCAAAGGCTTGCTGTCATGAAGGCATGCATTAATTTTTCATTGTTTAACATAGAATATAAGAATATGAAAAATTAAAGTTGAATAGTTTATTTAAAATTTATTTTAAACAATTTAAATGAATCAATATCTAATAATTTTGCTTGTTAAATTAATAATTGTTATTTTTAGACCTATTCATTCTCATCTGTATCTCTTCAAGTTGTTCCTTATTCAAAATCAGACCTCCCCCACACACACATAGGAAAACCAGTTATGCCGATAAACATCTGAGGCTCATGAAGATGGGACCATCTGGAGAGGTGACCATGGGTTGGTGGAGAGCTACATTTACTGCCTTCTCAGCAGCTGTTACTCTGCTCCAGGCCTCTGTTAAATCAAACAGGCCCCACCCCCTCACCAGGCCACTCCTCTGGGAGGATTTATTTATCCTGCTTCATTCCTATGATTTAAAAATTAGTGTCACCTCTCAGACCCAAACACCCAATGGTCTGTGATAGGATGGGAATGAGTACGTTGGGCTTTAGTTACACCAGCATATGGGTATTTTCATTAGAATCTCAGGCACAGACAGTCAACTGATAGATTTAGTTGGAATGAATTTAATATGTAGATGTAACATGACAAATATGTAAAATGTAACAATGCCAAAATAGCTCTGTTAAAGGAAAAGTCCAAACAAAAACATACACAAAAAATTTTTACTCACCCTCATGTACCAAATATAATTTTTCTATTTTCTTTTCAGTTGCAGATTTCTGTTGTTGTTAATTCTGTTTTTTAGATTTATGCTATTAGACAGTGTTAAACAGACAGTGTATTCCTTAAGGAAGCTTATTACAAAATAGCATTTAATGCACCATAATATATATCACCATCTAATCATGCTGAACAATTTGACATTAACTTTAGATGCAACTGAGTAATACATATAGTTTATCATCTAGTTAAGTTAAATATTTAATGTCTTTAAAGGTTAGTAAAGGTTATTTCCTTTGTGAAAAGGTCCTTGTGCAATCTTAAGTTTGAATTTTGATTTATCCATCCATCAATTTTCCAAAACTTGTCCTCTTTAGAGGGCTGGAGCCTATCCCAGCATGTTGGCCATAGATTGGGTACAAACGCTCACACACATTCACACAGCTAAGGACAATTTTGTTATATCCAGTTTTCTTGATCAGCATGTCTTTGTGGGGGAAAAATGTGCCATGCTGACACAGGGAAAACTTCACACAGGAAGGCCTGCAAACAGACATGTTGTAGCTGTTCTGGACCATTTTGTTCTGCTGTGTGACATTTTCATATGTGTGAAAAAGAGATAGAACCGGATCCAATAATATTTGGTGACATCTAAGAAACTCTCACTACTATCATGTCAATCAGATGCATTGGCTTTCTCTTCTTTGTTGGCCCGCCGACTTCTACTACTACAGTGGAAGTCAAACAAATCACCAACACATATCAAGTGTCATGGTATTTTTAAAATGAGAGAAAATCAAATACTCCACACAACGCTCCATTAACATATTTGTTAGAGTTTGGAGACATTTCCTTTCGTATTTTAAGGACAGAATCCTTCCAAACACTAATTGCAAGCTCCTCCCTTAGTCCCACATCCCCTTTCAACCTTTTTCCTTAAAGTATTGTGTTTGTGATGTTATGTAAATAATTTTAGTTTGATGTGATTCATTACATTTTCCTAAAATCAACCAAATGGAAACATTGTAATTTACAGTTTGTTACACAAACATTGGACCCCAAGTCAGTGACTTGCCATACTAATTGTAGATACTGCCTGATTTCAAAGATTAAAAAAGATTAAGATTTTACAAAGCTTTTAAAGGTTATAACGTTTTGGTAACGTTTCAAAAGAAAACCTAGCATTCCTGTCTTAAACGGTACAAAGACGTGATACCAAAACTTTTCATTATGTTTTGCTGCACGCATGTGGTCATATTAGTTACTGCATGAATTTGAATCGCTGTAAGAAATCAGCGGTCATTTCTCATTGCTCGTCACACAGCGTTCGTTAAGGAACCATTAAAATGTGTTTATTTAAGGAATGCATTGCTGTTCAAAATTATTAATAATAATGCATATATGCCCTTCAATCCAAGGTGTTCAGTAAAAGTAAAAGCTATTACTGAAAATATATATTCTATTGAAGTTATATTGTTTATTGTGTTAGAATGTTTCGTCAAATGGGAGTATAAAATATAATTTAAGTATATTTAAATGAAAGCATGTGTATTGTCGTTTGGTTTCAAACTCTCGATGTAACAGTCTTTAACCACGAAGAGGCGCCATTTAATAGTTGTAGTTCAGTCGCCTTTCGTATTCGGTGTGCTAGTAGTATAAATTGAGCCCGCAATTTGAATAACATAAATTAAAACTACAGTATATAATATTGTACATTCGGATGATTACATTAGTGTTAATGCATTATCTTTGTCTTGTACAACGACATTGTCATTAGATCAAGTGAATATTCTCACCACTTATCGTTTCAACAACCAGTATGTTGTTATTTTCATTCCTAGAACCTCATTCTGGGTATGTTTGCCATAATTCTGCTTTATAAAAGGCTATTTATACCTATATTTTATGTATTGTATGCCTGCTATGTCCACATTTGTGTTTAGTTAATGAAAAATTGTCCTTTTAGTTTTTTTTTTGTGAAAACGTTATCTTACTTTGTATTCAGATTGAATAGTTGGATACAGTATCCTGATTACTGGCATAGGAAAATGAGGCAGAGTCATTTAACCAACATAAGGATGTAATGAGGCAGTTAAAATCATGTCTGTGATAATTTTATAATGTGTTATTATTCTGCCATTAAGGGGGCCTGTATTACCAGACAAGGCATTATTCAATAGGCAAATGTTACAAATACAATTTATGTAAAGAAGGTATCAGTTTTTAGTGTGTCATCTTAAATACAAGCCTTTGTACAGTACATACTGTGTATAGCGGATCCACCCTATAGTGAATATTTAGATTTGGAAAGACTGTATTGATTATATGAATCCTGAATAAACTGGATCTAGTGCAGGAGAATAAGCTTCAACTGGTGCATACTGTATTGCATGTAATACTATAGATAATGCTTTTATCAGTGTCAATTAGCCTTAATGGATTTTGATTACTTTTTTAGATTTTAATAGAATTTCTTTTAGGCAATTCAGGTCTGTTTATAAACAACAAAATGGTGCAGTTTTACATTAATAGGTAGATTTTGATGTTTATCTATTCCAGTTATACCCACTTAATTCATTTCAGTAAATATATCCAAGACTCTTCCACTGTGGATTACTTTTTCATAATGTCAACAGGATATTAACAGTCACTGTCACGCAAACACCCTCATAAAAAAGTGGCATAAAAATGCACACAAAAATGGTCTTCTTTGTAATCAATACCCAATACAGCCTGCCCTTAGGCAATGGGTGAACATATTGTTAATTTGTCAGTTCAGTGGCCTATAAGCCTTGATTTGCTTTTGGTAGTTGGGATATTGTGACTGAAAGTCAAAACATTAAAATCGATATTTACAACTGTGTGTATAGTAATACTATACTATAATCCTTTAAAATAATAAAATATATATAAACACGACCATTTTCTACTAGTCCAGTTTGGTGTCACATAATTGTTTACTTAATAAAATATAAGCTTCAAAGAATCACATTGTCCACGTTTATTTTGTTTCCAGTGCTGTTGCAATATAGTGCCTAGTAAAAATTGTTTTAAAAAGAAATAATAGTGTGTTCTGCCAACCACATGACTGTAAACTTACTATGAATTTTGATTATAAGCTAAGGAAATTTTTAAAAAATGTGAACCATCCATGTAAAGTTATTTATGAATATATGTATGTAGTAATATATAAATATATATGACTATATAACAGATAAAGTAATAACACTTTATGTTCACAAACATAATACATAGAAAAAACACATTGGTTTTTGTGAAGTCTAAAACATTATAAAAAGATATGAAGTAGCCTTTTGGGAAATAAGTGCTTCATGGATAATGCACTTGTCGCATTGAGTAAGTTATGCAATTTTATAAAAGCCCTCTGGGTTCAGTGGGACTGTTAGAATGTTGAACAAGGAAATCACAACCATCTGTACTGTCATGGTAACAGGTTATATAATGACTTTAATAGCAAAGCAGTCTTCCCTATTTTCATAAAACCACCGCACCTCCAATATTTTATTAAAGGCAATGTTCACGTGTCACAGATCTGCTAAAAATCACAAAAATGTCAGGGTTTGCGAGTTGTATAAAACATTACAGTATAAGTAAATTATGATGATGATGTGGATGTGGATGTGGCAAATTATGATGTGGAATTAAATCAGGAGGATATACAGCAATTATAAACCGACGCAGTAAAATTGGAAAGCTATTTTGCACTCTGAGAAAAATAAGCACTACTGTAATTAGTTTATTTAATTAGTAATATAAGTTAGTGGCCACATGTTTTTGAGACATTTTAGGTTTTATTACAGATTTATTATTTAAACAACATAGACTAATCTTTAAAATACAAAATTTATTGAGGAAAAATGTTCTTCAAGAAAAAACTTTCTGCATTGATGAAGATACATTCTTTAAACGAATTTAAGGATGTCAAAAATAGTGTAATGTTCATCATTTATGTAACTGTGTTACGAATCCAGCCTCTGTGGCTCCCTCTAGCTGCCGCCAGCGGCAGCCCTCTCCAGAATACTAAAAGTTCAACTCCCATGACCGCGTACCTGGGCCACGTCCAACCCAGGTGGCGGCCATTTCACAATCACCAGCCCTATATACTGTATACTCACCAGTTTCAATGGACTATCGCGAAGTCTTGTTTTGCCACCCTAGTGAACGTTTCTGAGCGTTCCGTTCTGGTTGTGTTTTTCTGTGTATTACCTGGACTGTCTAACGGTTTTTGATTTTCGCTGCCCGCCTTTTTTACTTTTAGATTTGCTTTTTGGATTACTCTGTTGTTACCTGCCTGCCCTGACCTTTTGCCTGTTTATTGTTTGTGCTTTTGGATTTACTTTGATATTAATGTTTGCTGGTTCTGACCCTTGCCTGTTTGTTTACTCTGTGTACAATTAAGATGCTGCATATGGATCCATTGTCTACTGAGCATTCGCTACAAACTACTTTTTAATATATATATAGACTTTGTGTCAATATTTTAAAAACAGCAATCCCTCAATTCCTTTTCTGTATGTTTTGAACATCTGTAAATAGATTGTATGTCTACTTAGTGCATAATGCCTGATAAACTTTTCATCTGGCTGAAAGACAACATGGCTTCTAATTAGTACCTTTGAATGTCAGTGTTTACTCCCTTAGCCTGGAGTTCCCTCTTTAATGCCCACAGCTGTACACAACGGAAGCCTTAATTACATAGAGGCTTATCAGGCTGACTGAGTGCAAGCTACACTGTGTGCAGCTGCTCTCTGCCCATTGATTTTTTTTAAGATTGCTGTGCAATGACATAATCGCAATGACATAGTGATAATATCTTGATGTATTGATAAGGTTAATTACCTGCCATGTGTTCGCCATAAACAACAGCAAAATAATAAACAGACACTATCATTTTTACATTGTCTTTTGACATGTATTTTGGTGAATAGTGTATGTGTAGTATATGTATATGTCCCAATAGTGCATTTTCCCAGTAATTATAAAAATTATGAATACGGTGTCTGCTACCTCTTCTGAACACCAACACAGGGCCTTACCTGAGTACTAGCTCTGTTTTGCACAGCATTTCCCACAATTCTTTTCTCAGACTGATTAGGACCGCACTGGTTTTCCATCTCTGTTTAAGCATCTCTTTCCCCATGATCAATATGAAGTGTTGTTTGCAGGCATTCCTGAATCTGTTGCTGGCCCCCGATTTCTGACTGACTGACTGTTTATTTAATTATGAACATTTGCTGCCTGCCCTGCTCTCCTACCTGTTTGTACTGTATTTGCTTCAATTTTGGGATATTGTTGTTATAAATCTCATGGAGTTGTTTCAGATCCCTCATTACAGTCACAAAGTTCCCGGTAGTGTTCCTGTATAGTCTTACTTTTAATGGCTAGGTAGGCCAGCTGTGCCAGAAAGACTGATTGACCAACATGTTTTGTTGATTAGACCAACATGAATTGGCATGCTGGTTTAGGCTTGTTTATGATGGTTAGTCCTGGTTTGGTTACTGTCCAGCTGGTGCACTTAAATAGCCATGGGGCATCAGGGCATGCTTAGGTCTGTTTACAAATGTGAAAGAAAGCCTGTATATTTTTAATGTAAATAGAACAAAATTGCATTGCATTTAAACAGCAGGAGTTCTTGGTACTATTATACACAGCTCAGAAAGATTAACAACCGAAGCATACACAGTTACTATGTAAGGGCTATTTTAGCTTACAATAATAAAAACTCATATCTGATTATTTTGCAGTTGCATAGTGTCTTATTCAAAATCCAACATGTTCTATAATAAGCATTGTAAGCAAAGGTACTTTATGTACTGCATGTTAAGAGGAACAACATCTCTCCAAACAGAAAATTACTCTAAAGTTATGTGTTTATGTCTGACATCATGTGCTCCTGCTATAATAAATCTAAGTATGTGCATTTAACTGGTTGGCGAAGAAAAAAACATTGAGCAAATTGATGTGGGAAGAGGTGGGGAGAATTAGATAGTACGGACGTATGTCAAGAAAGATTAATGGTGATAAATTTGTGTGAGTTGTGTTTAATTGCCTGGGTCACTTCAAACATTGATTTTGAAGCTGAGTCACTCTTTTTCCTATTATGCTCCTGGGTTACAGAGACCCTAAGTTATTCACTTGACCAGTAAGTGAGAAGACAAGGATTCTAATTAATCCTCACATGCTTTAAACTAAATTCTAATATTCCACTTTTCAAAAATGGTATGGCCATTTATTGTGATAGCAAAAGTAAGATGCAAAAATTCTGCAATAGATATTGATGCATTAATATCTTGTCCTAATTAATGTCTTGAAAGGTTTGTTTGCTCATGCTCCATTGAATAGCAGCAGGTTAAACCAAGAGACTTCAAACTGACTTAAACCATAAAACTTTTCAAACCCTCAAAACTAATGTTTTGGCACAAAACTGTCTTTATCTACCATTTTTGACTTACATATGTAACTCAGGTCCGCTGTGTTGAAACACTTTGGGACGACTGGATGCAGCATGGTTAAGGGGTATTAAATACATAACTTAAGATACTTCATTCTTAGCTGAAAGATGGTGATCTGTTATTTCCACAATAGGAAAGGTTATTTCAACTCAAAGGATGGAGCACAAAGGGTCTATAGTTCTACAGCCAGGACCCAAGATCATTACTGAGGCCTCAGTCTCAGTGCACCTCAGAGAAAACATGTAACCAGACGGTGCCTGCACACTGTATAAGCACCAGCTGAAGCATGGTAAGCCAATATAGCTAGAACTGCAATAATGGCTAAGTTAACTGGGTCCAGCTGGCAGTCTCCGCACCAATTATTGAAGAGTTTTCACTTCTGTCCTCAGCTGAAAGACCAGAGGCTAGCAGTTGTGCCCCCTCAGCGGCTATACCCACACTCTCCACAGCTATGGGTGGGGTTGCACAATGGTGCCCCCTGCCTGGGATAGGAGTTCCCCCTTTCAGGGGATCTCACAACATGAGCCGTCCAGGAGAGCAAAGAGATCCGAGAACCAGGTTGGTTTAGCACAGATACTGTCACAGATTCGGTCCCTGTGGCTCCCTCTGCCGGTCGTCAGTGGGATTCATCCCCAGAATATTAATGGACAGAGGTACCAGCACACCCTCACACACACTGTATCATTTATCCTGGTCACCTTCAGCTCGGCAGGCCTTCGAAGATCTTAAAGACCGCTTCACAACCGCCCCCATCCTCCACCACCCAGACCCCGAGAAACAATTTGTGGTAGAGGTGGACGCTTCCAGTACGGGCATTGGGGCTATCCTTTCTCAATGACACGGTGAGCCACCTAAACTGTATCCATGCGCTTATTATTCTCACAAACTTTCTCCTGCTGAACAGAATTACGACGTGGGTAACCGGGAGCTACTGGCGATGAAGGCAGCATTTCAAGAGTGGAGGCACTGGCTCGAGGGTGCTAAACAACCATTCCTAGTGCTAACTGACCACAGAAATTTGGAATACTTGCAATCTGCAAAACGACTCAATCACTGCCAAGCTTGCTGGGCCCTTTTCTTCACTCGATTTGACTTCACTGTCACTTACCACCCGGGGTCCCTGAACACCAAAGCGGATGCTCTATCACGCTTGCATGAAGCAGAACCTCAAGAACTCTCTGGTGAGCCTATTATCCCTAGTAACCTTGTTGTTTCACCAGAGACCCTGTGCAATGTGGTGTTTAGATACTACGGCCTACCTGAAGACATTCAACAGGGGTCCCCAATTCACGTCACATGTCTGGTCTGCTTTCTGCAAAATATTAAACGTTAATGTCAGTCTCTCTTGGGGCTATCATCCACAGTCTAAGGGCCAAGCGGAGAGACTAAACCAAGAACTTACCCGCTTCCTGCGTACATACTGCAATAACAACCAAAGAGACTGGATCCGTTACCTCATGTGGGCCGAGTACGCCCAGAATACCTTGCGAAAGCCTTCAACTCAACTGACTCCATTCCAGTGCACCCTCGGGTGCCAACCTCCACTTTTTCCCTGGTCCGGTGAACCATCCAACCTACCTGCCATCAACGATTGGCTTAGGAGGAGCGAAGAAACCTGGAACGCCGCTCACACCCACCTCCAACGAGCCGTCCGGCGCACCACCATCCAGGCTAACAGACACCAGGTCCAGAATTCACCCTACTCTCCGGGTCAGTGGGTCTGGCTCTCCACAAGAGACCTCCCTCTACGGCTTCCCTGTAAAAAGTTAAATCCCGGATACGTGGAACCAAAGGCCTCCCCCCATCGTTGTGGATGCGAAGAGGCCTATCAGGTCAACCGCATCCTAAACTCCAGGCGTCGGGGTCGACAACTACAATACCTGGTAGACTGGGAGGGCTATGGACCTGAGAAACATTCCTGGGTTCAATTTTAAGTTTGTTTTTTAAAATACTTATAACTAAATGAATATATTTTTAATTGAGAGCTGAATCTTACATTTTAACCCTTTAACCCATTTTAAACCATCTTATTATCGATGAAAAACACATGAACTTAGATTTTGGTGGACTTAATGAGTACACTTACCCTATTTTGCCAGGTCAGTAATAAATAACAAACATTGTGCAAAACATTGTTGCTTTCTGGTGAGTCACTATTGCTAACTATTGCCGCTAAAGTTAAATCCCAGGTATGTGGGTCGCTCTGTCATGGATTCGGTCTCTGTGGCTCCCTCTGCCGGTCGTCCATTTTGTAATCATCAACTGTGTACTTAAGCATGTCTCAAACTCTAATACATTGCGAAGTCTAGTGTTACCCATGGTGCCTATTCCGAGCATTTCTACTTCTGAAGGATTCCCTGTGTTTAGCAAACAATAACAATGTAGATAATCCAAAATCATAAACAGTGACCGCTGTATTGTATAACGCTGAGTCTGTTAATAAAACTCTGCAAATGGGCCCTAAAGCTGTCAACCCTTCGTTAAAGATACCATGTCCTGGGGTTTCTTGTGTTATTTATTATTTAATAAAATCCAACAACTTCTTACTAACACGTCAGTATTTGTTGAACACCAATCACATTTGTCATTTTTGAGCTAAGCCCAATCATATTCATGCTGTCTCAAGGGGGCTCACTTTAAGTTGCCTTAAAACATGTAATTTGAGAGATTAATAATTTGAATTTTGTGTATTATAAAGTTGTTCTTATTTAATTTGATCAATTTGGTTTCATTTAGAACAATGAGTTTTGCTAGTTGGCACAGAGAGCTGACTACAGTAGTCATAATATGCACAACACGGCTCAAGTATTAGAAATTTTAAGTGTATGAACTAAATGTTTTTTGATGCATTTCATATCAATTAAGACACAATAAATTGTTTGGATAAGTAAAATATTTTCAAAACTTTTTTTTTTCCAGGGTGGGCTATAATGTTACAGTTATCCAAAAAGCAGATAGTACATGCAAAGTTTGTATGAGAACAACTTCAATAATTCTAAAAATGGGACATAAAAAGAATAACTATGAAATCAAGTTAAAAGCAAATATGTTTCAAATATAATAAAAAATATGTATATTTGTGAAGATCTTAATATATATATATATATATATATTTTTTTTTTTATTTTGGTGTGAATATATCTTTATTTCCCCAGTAATCACTGTAGAACCATTTAAGCCCAGTATGTTGTATTTAAACCCATCAAATGTAATTGCTGAAAGTATGATGTTTGGTACTTTTTTTTCTGTAATTCTGTGACTTTTCTATTCTTTGTTATTCTTATCTCTCTGACATCATTAACTAGAGTACATAACACATCACATACTTCAAAGTGCCGTTGAAGTCTTTACAAAAGAAAGCTAAAAGAAATGAAAGTGGCTCATCAGTAAAATGTTTACCAATGTGTAGGCCTGTTATATATTATTATTATTATCATTATTATATATAAGATATTATTGATGCACTATAATGTCATTTACAGTTTTTATTTTGGCAATAATTGATACATTTCGTGAATAGTAAATGAAATGTTAATAACTGAAACCAATAAAATTGAAATTTTAGGCCGACATGGTCATGTTTGTGGTGGTTCGTTGTTACAAGCCAAACATTAAATGCAAGTTAAAAAAAGAATTTTATGTAACATGTATAACATGTTACTGAATAAATATTTTTTTGTATCTGAAAAAATCTTAATTTTAGAAAAAAATAGTTTGTTGCAGTAATTTTGGTTGTGGGCATATTTGGAACACACATGGGCTTAAATTAGGTCCATGCCAGACTTTATTTATAAGATTTCTTTCATTTGTTTTTTAAACTACTCATAACTAAATGAATATACTTTTAAATGAGAGATGAATCTTACATTTTAACAAATTATCATGTTTATAAACCATCTTATTATCGATGAAAAACACATGAACTTAGATTTTGGTGGACTTAATGAGTACACTTACCCTATTTTGCCAGGTCACTAATAAAAAACAAACATTGTGCGAAGCATTGTTGCTTCCTGGTGAGTCACTATTGCTAATCTATGGTTTTCCCCCAAACCCTTTAGTCATATGTTTATTTTAGTGTGATGTTTCCATCACACCTACATTTTGTCTCTGCACTTTGGCTTTTCTGAAGTTTTTTTTTAAGATTAATCCTCTGGATTACATTTTTATCTAATTCCTCTACATCACTCATGGTGAATAAATCTTGTGTGTGAAAGCTTTCATTGTTTTTATTTCAGCCCTAATGCTACTCTCTCATTCTAGTCCCAATTCTCCACAACACCAGCAATAACCCTTCTTCTAAAGGATATTCACTGATTATTTATTCGCTTTGATATTTAGCCGATATTTCCCAGTGGCACTATGCTTAACTGTGTATCAAATCTCACTCTCCCTTATGCATCATAATATGCAGTGGCAGGCGCGTAAACCCACCAACACCCCCAGCTCCCCTCACATGCAAACATACGCACAAAATGACAAGTCACATTGACAGGTGAACACAGGGATACATATGGGCAAAATGTTAAAACATCTAAACATTAATCTAAACACATACACACAGAATATCAATAATGCCCAGACATGTAAGGTTGTCTAGCAAGGCAGAATTTGACTCTAGAGCCTATTACACCAAGATGCTTGACATTTTCATAACGAGGAGATATTACAGACATTGCTTGAATTATATTATCTGTTTCCACTCCAGGGAGCTACTGCCACAACCCCAAAACAGAACAAAGTTGATTACAAAAGGCTGAATTTAACATTTAACTTTTTCTTGTCACTTCAACTCCCTGTTAGTCATAAATTTAATGGAATTTGATGTCTGATGTAAAAACTTAATCTTAAAAACTGATTTTCTGGTTTGGTTTTATAAAGAATAGCAAGGTCTGTTGACAAAACATGAAGGCATCTTATATTTCTTTCTACGTTTCATCTTCATATCTTGCCAGTATTTACACAATAAAATGTACCTAATAGACTTGGGCTCAACTGAAATCCCTTACTATATTAAAAGGCTTGATCTTTAATCTGTCTTTTGCACTCCAGGCCCACGCACAATAACATGGTTGTTTTTTACTAATGGCATTAATATAAGATTCAAATGCTGTAATTTATATTACTTGTGTCATGTCACTCTAAGGAAATGCAGTTTCAGATGGCATCTGTTTAATTGTATATGAATACTTTTTTAAGCTTATATCTGAGGTGAAATAAGTGTAACTATGCTTAATTAAATCACAGAGATGACTAATCTCCTTCATTCAAATTTTCAAAATTAAGCATATTATAATCTCATAGCCTGTTATGCTAGCTGCACATTTCTTAAATGGACATTTATCTTTGTTTATATTCTATTACCCTTTTATGTCTGTCTTTCAAGTAATATTGGACATTAGTACTTGATTATATTCATGTCAACATAGTAAAGAGGAATTTATTTAACCTAGTCCTGATTCAACAGAAAAAAAGTTATTATTATTTGTCTGCCTTGTCTTGCAAAAGTTTTAAAGTCTTCCTCAGGCACAGTAGTGGATGACCAACAGTATCCCACAGTAGTGGAATTTATTAACAGCCCTGTTGCAAAAGTTATAGCAAATCTTAACCATATTTAACAATGGTTAACAATAGCAGTTAACAATAACAGTTAAACCTTTCAAAGGCAACAAAACACTGCTGGACATTACATTTTTACATGGTTTGTTACAATACAGACAAAATTAGACCTAGGATGCCTAGCATGTGTTAAATTTCCAGGAATTAATTATTTGAATATGAGCTTCATTTGTTTCTACACAGATAATTAAAGCATAATGTCTGAATCATTTCCCTACAGGGTTTCTCTTTTCATAAGCAGGAAATACATTTTAAATCTTACTGTATTACATCCCATATAGTCATTTTCTCGTTAAGACATTCAGGGCATTGTGGAGAGAAAAATAAGGTTTTGTTAATTAGGCTCAAGGAGTTAGTCTTGTCACTCAAGTTTAGAACTGTCCACAGCCCGTGATTCTGAAACACACTTACAGACATAGTGGGATTAAATGTTTTAAGTGTTATACCTTCCTTTTAGTTTTATTAGCTGAATTTCTGCTTTGTTTTCCCATAAATCTGATTAAATTTTTATGTAACTTGTTTGTTTGGTGGTTTAATGGTTGTTTACTGCCAGAGGATTAGGATATTTAGGTCTACCATAGCTTTTACCATACTTTGACACAAATCATTGTTATGAGTCACTTTTTTCTGAGTTCTGTATGAAGCTCTTAATTATATTCCTGACGTTTGGGGCTCATTCATCGTGACGTACTTTGCAAGTCGATTTACAAAGAGGGTGTGTAACTACGAGAGTTCAACATCGTTGCTTTAAGGCTCACTGACTAAGAACCAAAGAGACCAAACGCAAACTACGAGGACTGAAGCGACTGACCATGCGGAGCAATCAATGTAAAAGCGGATCATTTCACACCACAAGCAGCAGCAGCGCGAAACAACTGCACAACAGCGGAATGAGTCCGATACACAGCTCCACCTTGATGCTCGCAATTCTCCTGATTTCCTTGATTCCAATCACCAGAAGTAAGTCTTAAACAAAAACTCCTCTTATTACGTTATTTGCAAACTTTATCAATGTTTTTTTTTTGGTTGAACGTGTTTGGTAATATTTCTTCCCAAAATGACTTGATTGAATGAATGTTTGCGTTCTAAACAACAAAATAGTTGAAATACTGAAATTGTACTATATTGAAATTATTTTATTTACTGTACTTCTGATGTTAATTGCTAATGTATATTATAGTAATTTAGTATGTTTTAAAATGGACTTCAAGCTTGAAATAACTAATCTTTATCTATATCTATATTCTAAACCTGAATATTCTAAATATATTTAAGATGTTTAGGATCCCTTTAACATGGTCACATGCAAGTAAATTACTAATAATACTAATGATATGTAGAAAATAGCCTTTAATAAAATGACTTTATGGATCAAGCCCAGGATAGGTAAGTAAAAGGATTTGTACTCTGTTAAGCTAAGAATGTGTTTGAAGAGTATATGCTCTTATATTGTAAACACTGCCTAATTTAAACGGGATACAGAAATATTGAAAGAACCAAGTTTTGTGTTTATCATTTTTTTGCAGTTGACATGCAAGACATGATGTTCTGCCTTTGCTTTTAACAGGTGCTACATTAATGTACACTATAGACAATTTTGATTATTATGCACATAACTAAACTATTCTGGTCTAATGCAAGAATACATCATTGTGATTAATTAAGGCAGATTAATATGGGCAGTAAAGTTTGGTGAAGTGATTGTTCTTATTTCTCCCATTTTTGTAAGCATTTATTTGTAGTATAATTCAGTAATTAAAACCTTACTAAAAGTGTTAAAACCTTTCTAAGTATGCATGTGACAGGAAAAGCAAGAGAAATTTAAATCTCCTATGTTGAGACTAATCATGAAATCAGTTAAAACTGGATATATTGTATAACTGTGGGATCATATTGAGACTATGAACCTGAAAAGGATAATAAAAAACAGGATTTGTCAAAGTGTCAGACCAATTTTGGGAATGATTGGTCACAACTGGTCAACTGGTAAACATTTTAAACAATCTTTCTTTGGATAATATACTGGATTTACCAGTATATTAGCTATAACGTCTAATAATATAGTAGACCAGTTGCACTTATTTGTATGAATCAATTCATACCACCTTTTGAGAGTACAGGTTTAAGAGAGAAAGCTTGGCTGAGACACTCACTCAATAAATCAATCAATCACTTTAACTCTGTTAAATTAGAGCGTATTCCACTGAGATAGGAGGCGAAAACCACCAAAACAAGAAAATTGATAAACGGGTGATTTATTTCAGAGCTATAGAACCAAACCTCGGGGTTGCAGCTCCAAAACCCCAAATCAAGTCAAATTATGTTTTAAATATTTTTGCAGTATTTGCCTTTACATTTACATTTATTCATTTGACAGACGCTTTTATCCAAAGCGACTTACAGTGAATTCAAGGTACACATATTTTTATCAGGCCTTGCATTCCCCTGGGATCGAACCCACAACTTTTGCGGCGTTAACTCAATGCTCTACTAATTGAGCTAACCGGAAGACTTTACTGTATTTATACTAACTAATGCATTAATTGCAGGTGCTCCAGTACTTTTGAATCCGTCCTTAACAGAGCATGACCAGTTACTAAGCCAGGTATGTTTAATTTATTCACATGTGAATTCATTCCACTTTTTCTAAACACCTATCCTTACATTTACAACAATTTTTCTTATGGACAAAAGTTCATCATACATAACTTCCGTCATATATGTTCATGAACTGCACCTGAACTTGCTAAATGGGATTTAGATCACTGCATTGTTTACATGTGGTAAATGTGGTGTATGCACATGTATGAACATGATCTTGAAGCAGGGATAAAGCCCAGTTTAATATGTGTTTATGGCGAACATACTATGGCAGGTGGAAATGATGAACAAAACAAGCAAAAATCTAAACACAAAGATCTTAATCTTCCAGGAATGCCATGTACGCCCCACATCCCAACCTTAAGCTTTACAGGAAAAGAACTTACACATGCCTTTATTCCTTTTGTTTTAGATAACAACTCTCTGCTCATTCTACCTCTCTGGTGACCCATCCTTTATAGTGAGTAATAGAGTGTTAGAGCATTGTTGCCATTTGCTTTAGAGCCACTTAATTATGTGTGTGGTTTGTGAGAAAGCAAAAGCAAAACATTTACTTGACTCAGTTGGTTGAATCTGAGACATTAAACTGTTCTTTTTACCTTTGCCAGACATCTGATGCCTTTGGGGATTTGTGTTTCCTAATGTTGGTTCCAATGCAGAAACCCAAGGTAAGTTTTATAAGTTTTATTTAAGTAACCTTACTGCTTTAATAGGTTGTAGAGCATTAGTGGGGTTAATCTGTTTTATTTGTAAAACCATTATAATGTGAAAAGTTGAAAATGTAAGTGTAAATGTAAGGTATATTAGTAAAATCTGTAAATAGAATACAGACTACTACATATAATCAGATAATCAAATTATAATAAGATAATAAGATATTCAGTGTTCATAATTTTTCACAGGATATCACAGCTCGTGAGATTAGCAAAAGGGTAAGTACTGAACATCTGCAGTACAATTTAAGGTCACCTCTTCAAAAACACAACCATTACTATGACAATTCTATGACATCATAACATTTTTATCTTTGTCTATGCATGCTTGTTTGATTGTATTTGTTCCTATATTGAACTGCACGGATGATGAACCTTTTCCTTCTCTCTGTGTGAATGTTGATTTTTTTGTATGTTGCACTCTTTTGTATTTTGTTTTTTATGTGTATGTCTCTCTGTATTTGTTTGTGTAACTTTCTGTTTCTGCATCTGGTTTTATGTGTGTGTGTCTGTCCATGTGCTTATAGTTTTTATTTCATTACACTAAACAGAATGGTGCTGGACTATTACATGGGACGGTAGGTTTACTGGGAATTCAGTCTTTTTCAGTGCAACCACTTGTCGATTATGCCAACATCCTCAGATCCCAATCTATAATATGTGTTTGAAACTCATGAATCCAAAAATGTTTAGTCTAGTTGTCTAGACTAGTCTAGTGTAAGATGTACAGTTTTCTGTTGGCTCAAACAAAATGGGAACCTGACTTTTGCTTAATACTAATTTAAACCCTTGGTGTTGATGCTGTCAAAGTAATTAAATTATGAATGATAAAAACAAATACCCTGTTTTGTATATCAAATAACATTCCACCCCATATGTTGTCATGTGCTCTAGCATGGTCAGGATGTGATTATAATTTTATTGAACATCAGTGCATTGTCTATGCAAAATGAACACTGAGCAGCACTGAGGACAAGTAAGCATGAAACTGTCCTTTCTGCAACCCCTGGCAATTTTCTGGGGGCATGTTCATGGTTTTCATATGTCTCCATGTCTATCTTCATGACTTCTCTTTATATATATATATATATATATGTATGTGTCAGTCTACTGTGTTGCACCCTCTTCTGGATCTCATACCCCAGCTTGCCAGAAGAAGAAGCAGGAGAATGAAATTAAATGTATGTATCCTGCATGCATATACCTTCATTCATACTTCAGTAGTGCTGTGAGTATTACTGTGAGTATTAGTGATTATGGGAAACATAATCACTAAATAATCTACATCTTCACAAAAGGCTTTTTTAAAATCAATCTGTCTTGTGAAGTTAAATATAATAAACTATGCTGCAGATATGGTACACTTTAACATTACATTTAAGGCATGGTTTCTTTAGCTTTTTTATCAATAATAAATGCTATGCAATATTAAAGCAAAGGTAATTTCATAATTAGCGATTGAAAACCTATCATTTTATTACAAGTATGTTTATGGAGACATTCCGTGTCATTCTTCGTTCCTCTCTGTGTGCTTCATAAATACCATATACTGTTGATGTTTGATGTTTTTTCATGTTTACAGATTCAGTATGACAGCTTGATCATTTTTGTTAATGTTTTCAGAAGAACATAAAGTATTAATGTTTGCACTGATCCACATTTGTCACCTGTCCACTTAATGCGCATATGGGGAAAACATGTGCAGGCATGTCTTTGAGTCCATCAAATCCTATGCACACAATGTGAAATTGCTCAGCCTTAGTTTCATTAACTGCCCCTGTCCATTTAACAGGTAATTGTACGCTAAAAGTGTTATCATGCTATAAGAGTAAAACACAAAACAGAACAAGAGTAAATGATGGCTACCTCATTCTGACATAGGGAATGCACCTGATGGATTATGTGGACTAGAAAAAGCTTTTTAACTCCATTTTACCATCAGAAACCTTCAACTGCATCACTAGGTCTCTGGTGGCTGAGTAGTTCTGTGTTCTGTAGCACATTTATTGGCAGCCTGAGTTTTAGATAATATCTAAAACAATAAACAATTACTTCTGTGCACAGGAGGACCTTCAAGAACCAGGGCGCATCCAAAGCAGAGGGTACTTCATTTATCGGGTAGGGTATTTCATGTACTGTAAGCCAATTGTTTAAAGACTGGATTTTTTTCTTTAAAATATTTTATTTTGGTTATTAAAAGTCTTTTCTCATCCTGAAATAAATCACAAAGTAAAGTGGTCTAAATATATTTATATAATTATATGAGCCCTCTTCTGTGGAAGGCGCAAGATCATAAAGTGTTGATCCAATCATTGCATTCAATCTGAATTCAATGACAGGACGTCCTATGTGCCTGTCAAACTATGTATGCATTCATTTGTTGGAGATGTGGCTTTTGAGAATGCTCTGAACGAAGCACACTCAAAAAGTTGGCATTGCTCTCCCCTTAAAAATGCTTTATTAATTTGTAATCATCAAGACATACCTTATTATGTACTGATCATTCTGTATTGCATTTTAAATATATTATATTTTTTGCAGCCACGAAATGGAAGAAGATCTGCAGAGTATGTGTAAAACAGTGAAGAATTCAGGTATCTCTTTTAATGCAAATTAGTGAAACCTTTCTCATGTATACTCTATAAGTGCATTGACATGACCAATATGACCAACACGACCATTTGGTAGATCACATGAAACAGAAATACAAATGCAGAAACTTATTTACATACTAGAGTAGAAGTCATTTGCTTAAACTTAATGCATTTGAGTATAATGATGCTATAATAACATATATGTGTTTACATAAACCTGCAAAAAACATTTGATTTATACCTGGTGATGTCTAGGAACATTTTCCTCAAAGTTTAGAGTCTCTTCTTTATTGGAAATTTCAGTACCAACAGACCCTGTCCTTCAGATGTGTGATCCAGAGCAAGACAACCTGAAACGTTACGAAACACACTAATTCCTGAGACCCCCCATTTTAATTGTGATGTTTAATGTACAGAATGAGCCCAAATAAAGTATTTTATTTGTCCTGTTTGTAACTGTGCTGTGTCTTTTGAATTAAAAGCATTATAAAATCTTTACATATTGTGCCATTGTGATTTGGCCAAATTGCCTTCACATCTTTCTTATAAACAGCACAAGTCTACATGCTCACTCTCCCATTTTCTGCATGAATGTTTGTGTTTGTGCTATCATGCTATCTGCAAATTTAGTAAAATAACATTAATCAGTCTTCATTTCCGATTACTGTCCTGTTAATTTCATTTAAACGACAGTATGTTATATTAACTGCATCCTTTTTGATAAGCATATTTTATCATTCTGTTATTAATTTACTATGTTGCTACATTTGGACTATTCTTATGCATACATACGATGTATTTAGTTATATTACTGTTATGAACTTAGGCCTGTGAAAATTACATTAAGTAGATTAAGTCACTGACTTATCACAGCATTTCCATTAAGAACTCTGATAGACATATAAACCTAGAGCGAATGACTCAAAACACATTAGCCTGAATCGTATAGTGGGTGTGTTGTGGGGGCTGGGTGTGAAAAAGGCAGCTTTGGGGTTGTGAAAAGACGTCGAACCTAATCAATCTGAGACTATGAGAAAAGTATCAGAGGGGAAACTACACACCATGTCATAGCTGAAACACGTGCACATCCTGTTAATACTATATTTTGTTAAAATTCAAATGTTCTTTGTGCTACTGGTTCAATTACAACTCCAGGAGTTTAAAAAACTGTTAAAAAAAACTGTGACAATGCTACTGCTTATCAAGTATTCACTATAAATTACAATTTATTAATATATACATGTTACAAGTTCCAGATACAAGTACCCAAACTGGCACTTATGCTCCACAAGTTATCCCATCAAAATCTAAAGATATTTTAAATTTAAAAATTTTAAAATGGTCCATGTTACAAATTTGCTAATTTGATTAGTGATCAAGAAATAGCTCATTATCTTAAACATTTATTTTTTTTTAGATTTAAGGTTTCTTGGTTTAATTGTTTACAAAATCCTAAACTTATTTTATTTTCAGATTTATAAATTTAACAATGTGTAAAATGAAAATGCCTCAATTAAATCACGTGCATTATTTGTAATGAAATTCTTTTATGTAATCCTTTAATTTTTATTTTATGTAATGAAAAAAATGTGGGTTGTTATTGTTTAGATTTTTATAATTTTAATAATCCATTACTATTATGGGACATGCACAAGCGTGGCTATACTGTAATGTGATCACAGCGCCACAGTATGGTTGCTTTCGCTATATTAAAATTGTGCGCTTTCTAAACCTTTACGCCACTGGGTGTCACAAGTTCTCCATTAATAACAAAAAGTTGCAGAAACACAGCAAAATTAGTTTTTATCTTATCGTATTATTGATACTATAAGATACTTAATGTAGTTCTAAAAATAATATAACGGGTAAATACCCGGCTGTTGCATATTATGCGTTAATGCATAGACAATACTTCCCTACATCTATAACACAATTAATATCTATAGCATGACACACTTTGAGTTCGTAGTCACGTGGTTCGTGTAGCATTCGAAAGTTACAAACAATTTTGTGCGGTCAACCGGTTAAATCGGAAAACCATTAAGAGTGCCTATTTGCGGCATTTCTCGCAAATAGCAACCCAAAATGTGCATTGGTTACCATATTGACTACACATGTATAGTTTTGGGGCTTCCGTGAACGAACTATTCAGCGTCAGGAATGGGCGCTCCATGACACGAGTTAGTTCTGCATTTTATTTCCCCATAGAAGTCTATGAGAGTGTCGCAACTCTATTTTCAACCAGCTCTGCACAAGAAACTATCTTTCTATTGGATAAGGAAATTGTCAGTTAATACATCACCCCCTAATTTTTTCGCGCTCACTCATATGTTCAAGCTTGGTTGCAGTGCGTATTTGACCTAATTGGAATTCTGCCAGGAGAAAGAACGACACATGCGGGGCAAAGATTAGGAACGTTTATATAACATACATTTCACACTGAATGTCACGACAGCATGATTTAAACACCGTTTTACGTTATTTGAATTTCAAATCAGGTTTTCCAAAAAGAACCATTAAAATTGAATAACATAAAATTCGGAAAACAGCTTTAATTTAAATTAATTAGACTAAAGACTATAGACTGTGTAGAAGGATTCAGCTGATTGTTAATTGTGTCTTTTTCTTTACAACTATTTATATATATATATATATGTACGCGTTAAATACGCGTTAAATGTATATAACGCGTTAAATAAAAATGCTGGTACAATGCAGGCACTTAAGAAACTAGCGATCGGCTTGTGTTTTGTTGCCAGATTGTGTGGGATTCTGCTTCAGCGCTACTGCGCATGAGCGTGGGCAGCCTGGGGTAGGCCCTGCTGTTTTTCTAACTCTAGTTCAATCCTACACAGCCGTTTCAACCAAAACAAGGAGCGAGAAAATCCCCCTCCTGGACGGCAAATAAGCAAGGTAAGGCGACAAGCAGGCTTGCAAGATACTATTATTTTGTGGAAGAGCTGCGCAGCTCTAGGGTCGTATTTCTTTTAGATTTGATACAGCGTACTTGCGGTGAAAACAGAGTGGTGTGTATTTTAATGCTTGATTGGGAAGAATCCGAAGGCCCGGTGACCCACATTTGTTCTACCCTAGTGAGGAGACAAGGGGAGTGTACGATGTTGCGCTGCCAAATGTTTGCAACCGATTTAAAGCCTGCACATCTCCCGTGCCTTCTATGATTCAGTCAGTGTAGAAACTACGTCGTTGTTGGTTCGCCTTTTAAACTTTGTTGCTAAATTTATTGCCTATATATAACGGTTTATTGTCCCGATGACGCGCATTTTTCTGTCTGTAAACTTGAGCTTGTTCAGGTCGGATTTAATCTATATTTTAGAAAGAATATCACTGCGATAAGTGCCTTTAAACAGCGACATGGATTTATAACTGTGATCCTGAATTCGCTAATTTATTTGATCATAAAACCATATGCTTTCGCTGGCATGACTACTATGAGGATGGGAATTAAAACCAATTTAGCCGGTCCTTTTTGCCGCGGCTCTGACAGAGCAACCTGTAGCGAGCTCGTCTGAATATATAATATTCTTTCTCTAGATAAAACATGAAGAATTAGTTAACATAATACGGACGCCGTAAAGCTGTGGATTGTAACATTTGTTGGATCACTGCAGATTGCTTAGCTGTTTAATTATTATGCGATAGAAGACCGAAGCGGAAAAATATTATAACACCGGTAATTTAACGTTTCATTTAAGGGGCTGGTAGCGCACGTTTGTAGAGTGTATTATCCAAAATGTCTTATTTGCAGTCTTCATCCACTGTACTATCAGTTAGAATAACTCTTTATTTTACAGTGTCTATCTTACATTTATTTTATGTATTACATGTTTTTGATGTAGTTGCATATTAAGACAATAAACTACAAGCACGTCTGCCAAAAATAAACAGTAAAGTAGTTAATTAGTATTTTTCAGTACCTAAATAAATAGTACCACAGCTGTGCAATGACCCCTGTTAGTTTAAGTAAGAATAGGGTATGTTTATCACCCAGCATTTCTCTGTGCGAGTTAATAACAGTATCCCTCTGTAAAGGGAAAAATATAAAGGGAAATCAGGAAAACAGGTTGCTTTTAACATTTAAATTTTGTTAAAATTGTTCAAGTAAATCTGTGAAACTTTAAGAATTGTAGAATACAATCTACATCCCCTATAGGATGTTATTTCCCACATGATCTATAATACATGATTCCCCTTCAGAAAGTGACTGTCATATCACTTACTTGTTTTTAAAGAATTTGATGTGCCAAAATTGTATTTTTTTTATAAATTATAGTAATGTTTATAAAGATATCATCATGCATCATCCTCAGCCACAACTTTGTAATCCATTTTTCTCTTTTATTAGTTTATTTTTCCCCATTGTAAATGCGTTTGAGCAACTTTATTTAGTAAATAATTTGATAACAGATGTGAGTGCATTCAGCCACATGCCTGTGAAACCATAAACCTGTGGCAAAGTTATGCCCATCTGACATAACAGGTTTGTTCAATATTGTTTTTTATAGTAAGTGCAAATATAAATCAGCCTTGCATATCTTACTATATTTTAAAATGTTGTCACTGTTTTAGATGCCCTATTGATTTTGGTTAAATGGATAGTTTACAGTCCAATTTTCACTTACAGATAATGAACTCCAGGTATTTCTGGAGATAACTGTAATATCTCCATATCCTACTCTACAAGGTAACCCAAACTCATTAACACTGTGTGGTCATTGTGCCCTGTCTTATTGCCCTGACACTTAAAAGTTGTACTGCATAGCTGGTGATGACAAATGTGTCACCAATTCTAATGTATAAAGAACATCTCACCTCGTTAAATTTTATAGAATGACAATGTTAATGACAGTTAAGGTTAAACAATTAATAGTCAGAAACAGTCTTGGAATATAGGCCATGTTAATAATTGGTGATCTAGATTAACAGTGAAGATGTTACTACAGCAGAAATGTGGGTATATATATTACTTCTAATAGCTTGATAATTCATTTACATTTTTTCATTTACATTTCACACAAGTTTTTTTTTCTGGTGTGTTCTCTGGGAGTTTAACCCATGATCAGGCCCACACAGAATCCATGGCCGAGGTAGCCGCAGTAAACCGCAGATAAGTTCTTGTGGTCGAAGTGTTCTTGTTCTTTTATTTTTATTCCAATTTTAACAGCCTGGCTCAAAGGATAATTTTTTTGCCAGTTTGGAAAGGACTTGTGCTTTTGGCTTTGAGTGATCTACATTTGGGTCCATTACACAGTTGAGGTCACAAATCAAATAATTAAATAATGTGAGTTAAAACTGAGTAAAGCTAACATCAGTTTGTTTACAAACTTCTTATCTCAACTGGGGCTATAAATAAAAATACAGCAATAACACTAGACACTGAAAACTGAGTGTTTTTATGTATTATTATTATTATATCTGTTCCTCTTGCCTTAGTATTAAATTTGGAATAAATTGAGTAAATGTGTCTCTTGAAGGAAGATTATATTGGATTTAAAATGCTTAAGATGAAGGATTTTAGACCTCTTTATAGGACTATTAAGACCTTTACCATTCCACAATGTAAACCTAATGGATGACTTTCCTGTCATTTCTTCTTCCTGCTTAAGATAGACATAATACAGTATAAAAGCATGAACACTGAACATATGGTGTAAATAAAGCTGGTATGCATTTAAGTTTTTCAGTATGTCTGGCAACAACCAAAAATAACACAACAAATTGCATCTCATTTATAAGTATAAGCCAAATTATAAAAATAAAACAAATTATGTCTTACACATCACAACATGTACATTTTAGTTGCATTTTAATAGGCAAACAGAGAAGAAAAAATACAATAGGAGAGAAATAAATAAAAAAAGATATAAAGATATGGGGGCTTATTTAGAGTTTTGTTTTTAACCTTTCCAAGCATAAGCCAAACATGAGCCATCATGGAGACTAGTCTGTCTACTGGTATTTCATTAACATTGTCCTCACGAACAGAGACATAAACTGTCACAGAGAGAAAGAAGAAAACATAATTGGATGAGCACATACCTTTAAAACAGTAATTTAGTTGCAGTCTGTTGGTTGCAGGAATTATTTCTAAGTAGTGGCAGTCATGTTAATCTGTCGTTCAAAGAAGGCTTCGGGAGCTGACACCAAAGTAACGGTTTCCATGACTTGTAAATCACAAGCAGACAAGGTGGAAAAGTCTGAAAAGAAACCATATCTGCTTAATCATTTTGATGTGTTTAAAAGCAGCATGCTTCCTGGAGAGTGTATTGCCTAGGTCAGGACAAAATCTGATAATCTTCCCGCAGTACTGCAGTACTTGTTGCCTGGCCCAGTGTAAATTTCTTTCCTTCATCTGGTAACAATGAAAAGAGACAATAATGGGCCTTGGAAAATGACCACCTAAATGACCTAGGTTTAGGTGCCAATACACAATGTGCTCTTTCTTGTTGTCTGTTTTTCAAACACCTGCTCCCCCCTGACATTTTCATCAGAGCCGAAATAAACTTGACCATGTCTGTTCCGATTTCATTGTCTTCAGGAACATGTATGATCCAAAATTTTGCTCTGCATGAACAATTTATCAGGTCAAACAACCTAACAGTGCTTTATTGGATACTTTTAACTTCACTTTACTGAGAGCCTCAAAGTTTTCCATAGACATTGTTTCTGTGGTTGCATAACCTTTTCCAAGTGCATCACAGGTCTTTGAAGCTCTTCTATCAAAAGCTGGGTTGGTGCAATGGAAGACTTGATTACCACACTCCATTTTCCATTATTTCAGAATCCGGGAATTTTAGAATTCCACGTTAACTGTCAGCATTTTAGCTAGTTTGCTGCCTATCAAAGCTTTATTTGGATCTTCATCAGTTTTCGATTCATAGTGAGGCCTTTTGGCACCACACCCATATTGCAGTGTTATGGGTGACAATATTTAAGTTAAAATAATAAGCTGCAGTTGTCATGGCTCATGCACAACCCGCTACTTCAAACCGGAAGTACGGCATGATGGTATTCTAATAAAAGGCAGCACTAAAAATTAATATTGGATATTTTAAACGTCTAAAATAAAACTGATCGCAGATGAGTTAAGAAATGTGTGTATTTGTGAAGTAGTGAAGTATTGGGAATTAAAAAAAAATATTCTGCAGTCTGCTGCTTGTAATCAGTTCAACAAAATACTAGAAAGTAGATAAAATAAGCCTAAAATATAACTTTGATTTATCTAATTGAATTGCTCTTGGAAGGAATTTAAGAATGGCCAGCTAATGGCACAATGCTTTCATGACCTTGTTAGCTCTGTCAGTGTCAAGCTTCTGATTAAAGTGTGTTTATGGGGCTGTTTACATCTACACTTTAAAAAGTGCTGGGTTAAAATAATAACCCAACTTTAACCCCACCACTGGGTCACTATTGGACAGAACATGCACTGGGTTGTTGTGACCCGAGTGCTGGGTTTTACCACTTAACCCAGATTTCTTGGTTGTTCATGTGAAATTTTACCCACTTCATGCAGTGGTTAAAATTTACTATCTTGCTGTGTTGAATATTACTGGGTTATTTTATTTAACGCAAACAGTGAGTAGTGAAAGTAACTCTCTTGCAGGGTTATATATTACTGTACCTCTACATTGGGTTATTTCTTTTAAAATGGGTCTCACTTTTACATTTAATAAGTTGAAATAAAATTTTTAAAAATTTTAAAGATTAATGAGAATATTGCACATTCAGCATGATCTTTTATGTGTGGTGATGTTTCTGGACAGAGAGAAGTTCTAAGTTCATCAATCAATTCAACAATGTTTTTACAGAAACAATCCAGCATTTTTTTGAGTGTGGGCAGGAATGTTATCTGTATAATGTTTGTAGCAGAAAAACATTTCTAAAAACAGATGGTAGTACATGAAGGCCTTTAACGTTAAGCAGTGTGGTGCCCCTCACTTCCACGTATTGTTTAAATAGCTTTTCATAGTTACTGAAGTTCAGAGAAATGGGGTCCAGTCAGTGCTTGAGTAAAGTGTTCCTGTAGCTCAACTGGTAGAGCACAAACGTTGTGGGTTACCCAGGGAATGCAGGTACTGGTAAGTGTATACCTTGAATTAACTGTAAGGCACTTCTTGAATTCACATCTGCCGTGAGAAAATGTAAATGTAAAGTCTCTTTAAAATGACAGCCAGTGGTTTCTTTTCAGTTTCTCCTTGTATGTCATAATCTTCTTAATGTGTTTTTTAGTCTTATCTTTAGGCTGTCATACCAAGCTTTGGGTGTTAGGAAATTAAATAAAATCTGTCCCTTTGCAACTGAAAACATTGTTGTCCCACCATGCTGAAATCCTTCAGGAATTTCTTTTACAAGTGCAGTTTTAACAATTGTATGTCATTTTATGTATCTTATAATCTTTTAAAATCTTATGATGAGTGGAATTGTACTGGGAGTGTAATGAAAAACCGGTGTCATGGTTTGATAAAGGTGTAACTATATACCAATGTCACGGTTTGGTTTGTCATGGTTTTGGAGTCATGGTTATATTTTGTTTGTTGTTGAGTTCATAGCATTTTTAATTTCATAATAATAATTCCTGAAGACAGTAGCCATAGACGTATGCGCGTCATACTTTATTATACAGTATGATTGCAGTGTGCTGCAATCATTTCATGATTAGTTGTTTTTGCAATCTACTGGTATAAATATGCCATTCATAAATACAATGTAGTTAGTTACTTTGTCAGTGGCCATGGTAATGCTCACCACAGTAGTTTAATAGCATTGTAAAGTTTTGAAAGGGTGTTGAAGATATCAGCAGAAGACCTGATAGAGAGAACCTTGTGTCTAAAACAGTCATTTACCTTCTGAGGTACATCATAAACAGCATTTTAAAGACAGATAATATGTTTAAAGTATGAATATATAAATGTATAAATGTGACAAATGCGCTATAAGGTGGTGATCATAGAGTCTGATTTAACCTGCTTCAAGTTCAAAAATTTTTTAAACTGACATCAGCAGCTTTATATAGTGATCTTCGTTACGAAATAGGACCTTCTGCAACTGTGTCTGCACGTGGAGAGAGAGAGAGGGTGAGAGAGAGAGGGTGAGAGAGAGAGGGTGAGAGAGAGAGGGTGAGAGAGAGAGGGTGAGAGAGAGAGGGAGAAAGAAAGAGGGAGAAAGAGGGAGAGAGAGAGGGAGAGAGAGAGGGAGAGAGAGAGGGAGAGAGAGAGGGAGAGAGGTCTGATTCACTTGCACAGATTAAGAAATTACAATAACTTCAAGAAAAAATATTTGTTTGGGAGTGAGGGTGATTATGACGCTATGCACATAAATCACAGTACTTCCATTTAGTTTTATTGTTATACCTCTATTTTGCTTAAATACTATGACAGAACAGGGCCATCAAATTTATTTGTTTGTTTAGTTTGGTCTCCTGGTCCCCTAACATTATTATTGTGGAATATTTATGTCTGACTTTACGTCTTTTAGGGCATTGACCGGGAAGTCTCTCTTTGCTTTTCATCTGAGAATGCTTTTGGGTCATGGGGCCATTTGAGATTTTTTTCCAGTATCAAGCTGCCATTTCAAAAGAGATTCCTTCTTTCTGGCAAATGACATTCTGTACAGCCCACACAGATGGGAAAATCAAACAGGGCATGCACCTTTAAGTTTACATTTAAATGTTTTGCATTTCCCCTCAAGTGCCATAACAGTTAGAAAGAAGCTGGAATAATGTGAAATAGTTTGTTCTGTGTTCTGAGAGTTTCACACACTTTGGCATTGTCAGGCAACTGATGCATTTAATTCTCTATCTGTAATTGTTCAGAAAAGTGAAATTTCCATTGATTCCAGTTAATTTGTGAGGTGAAAACAGCTGAGAATTTCTTGGCATTTTAGTTTTTCCACAATTTTAAAGGGGCTAACTAATTTGAGGCATCCAGCCCTGTGTCCAGAGGGACATGTGACTGCGTTGTGGCAGTGTGGGTTGGATGCCCAAAGCTCTCAACATCTTCCACTCCACCCATCCCCATATGTATGCGTCCATCTGGTCTCTCTATGCTTTCCACCTACTGCACTTGATTCAGGAGACTTTGCCATGGTTTATAAAGCATGTTAGTAACACAGTAGTCCAGGTTGCGTTTCAAAAATTGTGTAATTTTTGTGGTAGTAGCAGCATCAAACAAGTATGCAATCTGTTTAACCAGCCCAATATATAAACATTAAATTGACCAATTAAGTGTAAGTTTGGAGTGAGCCTACCTATTTGTCTGGACCAATAGTGGACAGCAAGGCGTTTTGTAAATTACGGCTAAAGCAGCATAGAGATGGCATGGTCTCTGGTGTTGTAAACTTTTCCATTGAAGACGAGAGAACATAATGACTGCAGCACGCTCTGATGTGGACTCATGATCATCTGCAGTAAAGACTGCTAGAGGAAATCCAAGTCTACTGTTTATTTTTTTATATAGCAATATTTTTTCCCAAGAATGTGGTCCATGACTAATGTCTACATGTCAAACTAACTAAAAACTATGCTGTTGTTCCAACCAACTTTGAGATACTATTTGTGAATGTTCATTTGAACTGTGGTTTTGGGAAACCAAGTAAATTGTTGAACTGTTTTGCTAACAGTTTGCTACCACAGTTAGCCTACTCTAGTGGGCTAACTTAGCCTGTTCTAAGTTAGCCTGCTCTAGTGGCATAGATGGTAAAGCGTGTCTCGCTGTCAATTTTGGGTGCAGTTGTGATGTACTGGTTAAGGAGTCGGACTTGTAATCAGTAGGTTGCTGGTTCGATTTCAGCGCTGGGAGGTAGCAACTGAAGTGCCCTTGAGCAAGACACCAGGGATCGCTGCCCACTGCTGCGTGTGTGTTCACTCCTTACAATGGATGGGTTAAATGCAGAGGTCACATTTTGGTTATTGGCAACCGTAACTGACAAATGTCACTTTCACTTAACTATGTTTTGGGAAATGCACCCTTGCTTTGTTATTTGATACTGTTAAATTAGACTTAAATTTAAGACTTTGTTTTGTCAAGCCAGTTATATTAACAGTACTATAATTGCAGAGAGATGCACTACACTGATTTTCTTTGAGAGTGGCAGTGTGGTGATGGTTGCTCATACAGTATTTACTCTCAACTTAAAGATGTTTACATATTGGTACCCCATTTGTTACTGAAAATAAACAAACATGAATGTACTTTGTGTTGAACGTGATACTTGTGTTGACTGCTGTTTACCAACTGGTGTTCTTCAGGACCAAGCTTTCCCTTTTGGTTTGGATTGGTTTGGTTTGGAGCAAGTTGTTGGCATGCATGGATAAGAGTTTGCATTTTGTGAGACAAACAATGTGGGAAAATATTTGGGAAAATAATAATGGTCCATAGCCGGACCACTCAAGGTTGTTAATAAGGTTGTTAATTTCTTAAAAAGTTAGCTGTAATATCTATATATGTGTTGTACCTTTTGTTAGCTTTATTTCATTCATTATATTGGTATGGTATTCTTGCTAATATGATGCATTTTTAAGTGTCATTATGCTATAACATGGATAATAATAAGCGCTTAATAATTCCTTTGTTATTTGTAGGGTTTCTGTTGCCTTCGGATTTGCCTTTTTCGTTTGGATTTTAAAACTCTAAATGACAAGCTACAGGAACTGTTCTTTAGTTTTCCCAACATAAAGAAGGTAAGAGGTGCTCTTCATCGTAACACGGTGAAATGATTCATTTGAATATGTAATACATTGTGTAGCTACAAAACACAGAAAGGCATTTGTTATTTTTTATTAAGCAAAACAGAAAAAAGCAAAAAAGAAATTAAAAGACAAATGAAGGAAAACTGAATTGTTGATTTATTACTAATAACGCTTTCAGTGGTCTTGGTGGTGGATTCAATTTAGCTGCGTTTTTAAAGGAGCAGTGTTTTTGTGTTATTTACTTTCTTACATCAACAGACGCGAACAAAGTTTCACCCTCTCACAGGAGAACAACTAAACTATCACAAATTACTATTCCTGTAGCTCAGGGAGACAAAGCATAAAATTAGAAAACGAGGCTGTATTGAGGCTTTTCAGCAGTGTCTTTTGTTGCTGAGTAATTACAGTTATTACTTGTAATATATGTTATGCAGATATTTATAAGATCTGTACCACAATTTCTTTTCCTGTTTTTTTTTTTAACCCTGCCAAGCTTCTTACACATTAAGTATCTGGTACCATCACTATAGGACCACTGTACTTTCCTTTTCTTGAGCTGTTTTAAGAGAAGTTGGTTCAATGAAAAAGGGAGGACTTTCTTTCTTTCTGGTGATTGTAAATCTTGCTTTATTTATTGGTTCACTGATTTTTGCTGATATAACATGGCTGGTATTTGCAAATTGTTTGTGATAATAAATGTGCTGAACAATTTTTTAATTTGTGTTTTTGTATTTGCAAACTTGTTTTCTATGAGTCATGCATATTTAACAGGTAAAGAAGGAAGAGAAAATAGAATTTTGGACACATTTAGCCACATAGAATGACGGAGGCTTGCATGAGTTCAGCTAAAACAACATGTAGAAGCGGTACATGAGTCATGCAATGTTACACACACACATCACACACACACATTGTCAGGTTTCAGAACCACGCCATAACATACATATGCATCATGACACAACAAACAAACACAGGCTTTTTGGGTTAGACTGGTAGTTTGGGAAACCTGTTTAGAAACAAGATATACTGCTGTTTAATTTAAATAGCTTTTAAAGCAATATTGCATTGCTTCAAGGCAGCTTTACATATAATGGAAAAATATAAGGCTGAACAGAAAAATGTAAATCATGTACAACACTACAAACAAAAGATTAATCTAATAATAGTATTTATTTTTTTATTGTTCAAATGCTTAGTTTTATTAATGCAAATTACTAAAACTTATTAGGGATACTAGTTATGTACTTGGTTTATGAATAGAGTTCAAAAAGGTAAGAGGATGTGCATTAGAAATACCCATCATTACGTGTGAAAACTCATAACTCTCTCAGTGGGCATGCTGCCTACTGAAACAGTAGGTATAGCTGATAACATGCAACATTTAGTCAATTAATAAGATCAATGATGGGTATCATGTTAAATGGCTTTTCCATTCCAGCTTACATAGAGATGGAGCGTAGAAAGATAAAAAAACATTTTGGGCCAAATATATTCAATTTGGGAAAATTCCAAAAAATACCTGAACATGAAAACTGATTATACATTTATACATTGAAACTGTCAGGTCTGATTTTGTGACAAATTTGGCACTTGGTTTTGAAATTGGTACTATAAACTGGCCAGAATGGCCAGATTGCAGTGAATGTAAAGTACTGTAGTAAAAGAGGAGCTCAACCATTCAGGGCCTTGTAGGTAATCAGTAGAATTTTGAGGTCTATACAGTCAATGATAGAAAGCCAGTGCATTGTTGACAGAAGTAGCATATACAGGGTAAGAAGCAGTGGCCCAAGCACTGAGCCAAGTGGAACTGTATACTGAACTTGTTTGATATGAAACTTATTTACTCACAGCATCAAACTGAAATCTGTCAGATAAATAGGATTTAAACTATGCCAATGTAGTTCTATTTATGCCAACAAAATGTTCAAGCCCATAAGAGAATGCTGTAGTTAGTAGTTGCAAAAGCTCTGCTACTGTCGAGTAGAACTACAAACAGATGTAACCACTATCAGCTGGTGATAGCAATTCATTTCTCACTCTATCCTGAAACCTGACTGGAAATTCTCGCAGATACTATTGCTTTCCAGGAAAAAACATATCTGTAAAGACACCACCCTATTCAAGTATGAAAATAATAAATATTTAGGGTTGTTTATTTTTCTCAAAAAATTTTAAAAGTAGGCAGGTCTGGAGCTTTTCAGACCTTTCTGTATATTGAAACTTTCCATTGAATTAAATTGAGTTGCATTAGATTTACTTAAATACACCTTATAATAAACAACAAAATTTGCAGTAATACTGTGTACCCTGTATGTAATATAGATTTTTAAATTTTCTTTTTTATTTTCATTATATTGTTAATCTGTTTTGAAAAATCAGATAATGATGTGCTTAAAGTGTTTTGGAAGTGATCTTTTAAATGTACTCTTTTTGTGTACTTCTCTTGTGTTCTTTGTCTCCCTCTGGCTGGGCTCATGACTGACCCACTTGGCGTTAGTGGTGGTGGTTGGCTTCTCTCTGTTTTTCAGAAAGACAAGACAAGACAAACAGCCGCAACAACTTCACCATGGGCCCTCTGCCAGCTGCACTGTGAGGCCCTGCCAGTAGAAAGCCATATTGCTTGGACATTTTCTTGCATGTAGACTGGGTATTCCATCTGAACAAAGAGAGCTTTTGTGAGATCCAGGCAGAGGGGAGGTTAGCTGGAGGTTGACAGCAATCCAACAGAGTGGTCTCTAACACTGGAAAATTAAGGCATAAAGTGTCTTTTAGAAATTAAGTGACTACTTATGCCTTAATTTACTTAGCTATTACAGTTGGACAGATATGGTCATTACATGGTTATTACAGATTAGAGATGGGCAATAGCTGTGAGAAACGACAACAGTAACTGACTGTAAAAGGTTTCTTTTCCATGAAGTCCATAAACCACTAGGAATCTCAGGGTGGTGTTTGATGACCAGCTGAAATTCTCAACACATGGCAACAGTATCTCACTAACACAGGTACATGCTCCAAAACCAGAAAATCAGACCTTTCCCATTAGAGCACAAAACTCAACTCCTAGATCAAGCCTTTTAGCCATTACAAATAAACCCCTGTGAAATCCCAAATGTTGCCCAGTTGGTATCAGGATATATTTTGTGACTGCCAACACAATTTTTGCTTGCAAAATGGAAAAACATTTCCATGCATCATTGCCATGACAATAAGCATGCAAGACAAAAAAAGATATATTAGTATATAAATGAGCACACATGTTTATTTCACCCTTCTGCTAAAAACCTGTTTTTTTGCAATCTCAAAAGCTGGCCATAAGTTGCTCTGACTTAGCAGAAGATTGTCTAACACTAATAAGACTCCTGTTGTTACAGAATTGTGTTTGGCACAAATGTAACCCATTGGGTTCTTATGAAACTAAATGCTTTGAAAGAAAATGTTTCATTTATGGTTTAAATGATGTGTAAGGGAATTTGTGGAATGGAAAAAAATGGAAAAAAAAATTCTTTCTTTGGGGTTTGACTTTCCTAGTTTTACTGGACAGTATTAGGTTAAATGATTTATTAAATGCACTGTGGTTAATTAGGCACAGGTTTTCAAATGTCCAAGTGCATTGTTTTATGGCTGTCACTGTTTATATAAACACCCTTCTCTCCTTTACACCCCCTCATTTTAAGTGGACATTGGGGAACTCATTAGATTTGTTTAGATGCGCTTATTGCTTGTGTCTACTGAACCATCTTATGATGTCACCCTAAGATTTGTGTGTATGGATTGTGTGTTTCTAAATGCAACACACAGTCAGACATTACTGCTGTCTGTGAGAAAGATAGGCAGAATTGTTTTCAGTAGTTGTTCTGTGTGTTTTGACTGGGCTTGTAAGGTATCTGCATATGTCGATGCTAGGCGAATTTTTACATTTGTGCCCATCCTCCAGTATGTGCGTCTAAGCCATGGCTGGTTTTAAATGTTGATTGTGGTTGCTTATGGACTAATTGTCATGGTAACAGTGGTACAGTCATCCTCACTCCACTATGTGAGTGTTTGACACTCGACAACAGACGGCAGTCCCAGCCTTTCTGAAGTGCCCTTTTTGCAGTCAGTATTATCATTGCATTTGTCAAACCTATCTGTTTGTATACTTTTATAAACCCTTTGGGTTTATTGTAAAAAGAAAACATTTCATATGATGTGGTACAAAGGTCTTTGTTTTATTTCCAAAACACAACTGCATATTTTCCATATGTTATTAGTTAACTTAAATTATTGTTTCTAGGTCAGGTATCAAATGTAAGAATTTTTGACATTGTTAACTTCCCTTAATATGTTTTGTAGATAATTCTAAAATCATGCATAGCATGGTGCATCAGATTTTACACAAACTTGTGGATTTTACACCCCTTGTTGGTTAACATGTTGAGTTTGAGTCATAATTTGCCATTACACATTTGGATGAAGGGAAAGGGAAGTCATCTTCGGTTAAGAGGAATTACGGCTCTATTTATATCACGCTATGGTGACAATATGGGCAATGCTATCTTGCGTAAGGGAACTATTTATCTTGGGTCTTCATACCTTATCACAAGAATCATTGGGCTGCAGATTTTAGAAATAAGGTTTCCTGTAGTTTTTTCATTTTTAATATGTTTTGTTAGAGATAATATGTTTTGTTAGAATTTTTTTTCTGAATGAATAGGCTGTTCCCAGAGTGCTGTATCAAGGCACCTCAGTGGGAAGTCTGTGGGAATGAAAAAGTGTGGCAGAAAACGCTGCACAACGAGAAGAGGTGACTGGACCCTGAGGAAGATTGTGGAGAAGGACCGATTCCAGACCTTGGGGGACCTGCGGAAGCAGTGGACTGAGTCTGGAGCAGAAACATCCAGAACCACCGTGTACAGGCGTGTGCAGGAAATGGGCTACAGGTGCCGCATTCCCCAGGTCAAGCCACTTTTGAACCAGAAACAGCGGCAGAAGCACCTGACCTGGGCTACAGAGAAGCAGCGCTGGACTGTTGCTCAGTGGTCCAAAGTCCTTTTTTCAGATGAAAGCAAATTTTGCATCTCATTCGGAAATCAAGGTGCCAGAGTCTGGAGGAAGACTGGGGAAAGGGAAATGCCAAAATGCCTGAAGTCCAGTGTCAAGTACCCACAGTCATAGTCTGAGGTGCCATGTCAGCTGGTGTTGGTCCACTGTGTTTTATCAAGGGCAGGGTCAATGCAGCTACCTATAAAGAGATTTGAGCACTTCATGCTTCCATCTGCTGAAAAGCTTTATGGG